>JAOTRH010001565.1:0-24291 GCA_034768845.1 Heliamphora exappendiculata
ATAATAAATATTATCCAATTTAAAGACATTTATTTGTAGGAAATGAATTATTAAAATCATCAAAATTAATTAAAGAAACACTTGGGCTAACAAGTTCCGTGTTGTTTGGATTACAGTGTAATGCAGGAATACGAGTGATGCATTTATTATTTATCACTTCGGGTGACATTTCTGTCTGTGTATTTTGTTGCGGTGGCTGCCAATTAATAAATGTATCACTTAAAAATCTATTATCACCACCCGGCTATTTAGGCTTTTTTTTTGTTTTTCTGGTTGAATCATGATTCATGTCAAAAGTATCAGAGTATACCAAATCAAAAATATATATCTTGTTTTTCATGTGTATAGGTGATAAGTGATATACTGTTTGTAGTGACAAATAAGTTCTGTTCATAAAAGTATGAATTATTTTAAATTTGTTTTGTGCTAATGTATCACTTAATATTCACTGATATAAGAAATCGTTCAAAAAAATTTCTATATCAAATCACTTTTTCGCAATGGGAATGCCAAGTGATAAATGAATCACTTGGGCATCATTTATCACATCGGGTGACTTTTTGTTTCTGTTTGTTGGTTGTAGTGGTCACCAAGTGATAAATGTATCACTTGATTATCTATTATCACTACGCAGCATGTTAGGGCTTTATTTATTTTCAAATGTAGCAGAGGATACCAAAACATTGCAACGCTGTTAACAAAGTGGTACACATATTTGCAATGCTTTACGTTTTAAGTACTCGATTACACCATTTAAGTATTAAGTACAAAATGCGTTAAAGTATTTAAAATTTTTTCGTGAACAGAAAACGTATGTGGATCAATATTACAAGGATAACTCTGATGGTCTTGTCACGGCACAGGACATTGCTATCAAGATTGAATCTGTGAAGGATACGCTACAACAAGAACCCGGAACATAAGTTCTCACCTCTCATATTGAATAAATGATTTCTATTTTATTTATAAAAGGCGACATTATTAATTGAAAACTGATTTAATCTTGCAGACTCGAATGTAGTATTATCGTTTGCTACATTATGAAGCAGCATGTGCATAATGAGAACATCAACACCTATTTTGAACACAATAACTGCATCGGGTTCAAAAGCAAGATGCTCCAAAATTTTCTTAACGATTTTGGAAGAACTATTCAGCTATGTGGTGCATGAAACCATGTACAAAGTTTGCTGCGACATTGGCTACGCTAACATATTTTATGATTTTTCCATTTGAAATGTGTAACTCATGATATTGTAGTGACAACAAATATTTTTATATTGTGATAGGTTGTTATGATTTTTAATGCGGTACTTTGAAAGTGGTCTATAATGGATGAAATGGGTTTGCAATAGCTTTGTATGAAATACAACATTCATTAAACTTGTGAAATTTGACAGATGCTACATCCCTTTTTGTTTAGCTGCTACCATTTCACCATATATCCAAATGATTCATTTCTTTGCAAATGATGCAATCATTCATTTAAAGTGTTTGTCAAACGATATTTTGTAGATAAACTTGACTGAATGTGTAATCTAAGTGTTGCATTTATTCGCAGAGACTGATACATTAATTTGAAGCAGGTATCGTTTAATACAGTAAAAGCCTTGCTTGAATTTGTTTATCAAATGATAGATTCTCAAACGATAGATTCTCAAATGATACAAATTGCTTTGCATCGACTGATACATTCATTGGAAGTGTTTATCAAATGCTACATTATAAGCCTTGTTTTGATTTGTTTATCAAATGATACATGCATGAATGATACATTCATAGACCTGGTTACATGTATGATTCAATTAGTTTTTTAAAACTTGCTTCAGCTGTGGTGGTCTGTTTTTACTTATCAGCTATGAGAAATTTGTTGCTTTTTCATAGGAGGATTATTCCTTCAAGCCTTGCTACTGCATCTGGGTGTTTTGGCATTGCTGGTATTCTGGCCTTAGGTTGGTTTTTAGGTGTTCTGATGCTAGTTTGTGGTTGAATGTTGCTGGTTAACATATTTAAGTGCTTCAAACAAAAAGAATTATTATGCAAGTTAACAAAAATGTATTGATGTCCTTACAATTTGCACATTACCAACCACCACACAGCTTTTTCCCCCATCTTTCTTTGAGGTGGCCATCACTTATAAAGCAACACTACAAAATGCCGAATATTTGTAGTCAGTCAGAAATATGGACGCATAAACCTTTTCAGTGAATAATCTTGTTATAGAACATCATAAAGTTAATATGGAGGGACCATGTTTTGCAGTTTAGAAAACTTGCAAACCCCTCAAATTGAAGTATCATACAGAGATCTATAATTAAGTTTCACAATTTGCAATCAACATTCTGAGTTGATTACGATAGGAGGACATGAAAGATTGCTAAACACAATCAAATAATTAAAGATTGTGTTGACCTGGTTGATGAGCATCTGCCCGTGATCTAGAAGTATTAGTCCCATTCTCAGACAGTGCAACAAGTGCTTTGCAAATAGGACATGTGTATTGTCTTTCTAACCATGACCGGAGGCAGTGCATATGAAACATATGCTCACAATTTAGTCTCTTGGTTGTCGTCATCTCCTCTCGACAAATGATGCAGGTTGCATCACTTCTGCATTAGCATGAGTAACAAATCATATTACTAATGCTGCTGCAGAGTATTTAATAAGAAGACATAAACCCAAAATTGGCTACACTAAGATGTTTTATGATTTTTCCGTTTGAAATGTGTAACTCATGATATTGTAGTGACAAGAAATATTTTTATATTGTGATGGGTTGTTATGGTTTCTAATGTGTTACTTTGAAAGTGGCCTATGATCAAATGGGTTTGCAATGCCTTGTATGAAATGATCCATTCATCAAACTTGTGGAATTTAACAGATACTACGTTCCTTTTTGTTTAGCTGCTACCATTTCACTATCTATCGAAATGATTCTTTCATTTAAAGTGTTTGTCAAACGATACTTTGTAGATAAACTTGACAAAATGTGTAATCCAAGTATTGCATTTATTCGCAGGGATTGATACATTAATTTGAAGCGGGTATCTTTTAATATAGTAAAAGCATTACTTAAATTTGTTTATCAAACGAAATATTCTCAAACGATAGAAAAAAAAACAAAAACAAAAACAACGCGTTTCTATCACAAGAATGTATCTTCTTTATCTTTCCCTTTTCTGGTTTTAGTTTTCTTATAGATATATGATATGCTAGTTCTCTCAATCAAATATTGTTATTCTACGTCCGGTTTTTTTTTTGATCTGATACGGAAAATGTGAAACGGAACTTATCCTGGGCTACAATTTTATTTCTTTCATTCTCTCAGCAGTATCTCTGAAGAACTTTTCTGGGTTACTTTATAAGTGACGAACTTGAGAGAGAGAGAGAGAAACACAGAGCGAGAGAGCTCATAAGGAATATCAGCAGGGAGAGAATCAGAGTGCGAGAGAGCATATTGGTATAGACTACTCAAAAAGAGAAGATCGGATCATTGAATCTCCACTAATTTTGGAGAACATTCCACAAAATCATGATGAATCAGTTTACGCATGAATGGAAGATCTATTTTGTATCTTGAAAACGGACACGTTGAGGTTTTAAATGAGGGTATTTTTGACGTAAAGAAATTATTTTAAATTAGAAAGGATTAATTTTTTTAAAATAAAAGATATGGGACTATATCTTTTGTGATACCTTAAAAAATGACTAAATATTAAATTTCTCTTAAAATAACTCATTACTATATAAATAGAATTTTAATATAGTGTATTTGTAAAAATAAATATTGAAAGTAATTTTATCAAGATAGTAATTTGAAAATAATAGAGAATAAGATCATATTAATATCACAGCTTAAAATTTTTTTTAAAAAAATTATGATTCAAATTTGGATCAATTAAAGTTTTAGAGAAACATTTGAAAAGCTTTTTAAAAAAAATTGTATTGGGATAGTAATCAAAACCAATTGAGGACGATATTAATTACATTAATCTTAAAAGACATAAAAATTTATTAAATCCTTTATGAATTTAATCTTGGCTTGTTTTTTGTATTTTACATATTTTTATTATTTACTTTTTTACTCCTTTCAATTAGAGAAATCAAAAGGTAAAAAAGCAAAATATATCAAAATTCATTAAAACGAAAAATATATATAAAATAAATAAATAAATCATTATTCAACCCTTATATAATTTTCCTGGAAACAAGATTGTTTACGTGCGCAGGTAAGCTCTTTCTTTTTCAAAACAAAAATATTATGTATTTAAAGATTTTTATTTTAAATTTAAAATAAATAAATTAAATTTAATTGTGTATTGTGTAAACAATACTTTAAATGAATCTAAATCATAAACTTCTAGTTGCATGATCAGCGCACCATATCATAATTTTCATTTTTGAAACAATAATATTATACTTATAACATTATTATTCTTTTAAGTACCAATTAAACACCAAAAAATAAAAATAAAAAATCATTTTTTATGAAATTATTTTATATAAAAAATATTTCATTATAAAATATCTTACATAGAAACAAAAAAATCCTATAGGCAAAGAAAAGACCACTCTAATATCAACTATTGCAAATCCTTGTGTAAAACCGTCCATAAAAATCAGTTTATTGATGTTAATATATATATTAAAAGTCACTTTATTTTAATGCACGTGTGATAGGAATGTAATATACCACCACATAGCCGATGACCCTACCCTATCGATACTAATTTGATGGTAACATTTTTTATTTTGACAGCTTTACTTATTTATTAGTATTTGATAACTCAATAAGTTATTTTAATAAAGAGTAATGATATAGTGACCATATTTAATTATCACATTTAAGTACCGTATAATGTGGCTATTAATATTTGATAACTCAACAAGTTGTTTTAATAAAAAGTAATACTATAGTGACCATATTTTGTTATCACACTCGAGTACTATATGATGTGATACTATGCATGGTAATCATTTTGTAATCTCATTATTTATTTTTAAAAATTACACATAAGATGTCATATTATATGATATTCAAATATAATCACTAAAATTTGATCACTATAGTATTATTGCTTAATAAAGTGGTCCCTTTCACGACTTCAACTATAAAGAAAATCTATTTAATCCTATACTCAGAATGTATTGAGTTTAATCCCCTATACTTTACATGCATTATGAGTGCTATAATACCTAATGCTCCAACCCATTTGATAGAATTCACCACTGACAATCAACTTTTAAAGTCTTGTTTCGCAATGTAATTTTAAGTTAAGTTTTTTATTTAAAATCACTTTGAGCTAAATAAGTAAAAAATTCGTTTAGCAACCCATATAAGTAAATTTAAGCCAAAAAATAATAAGCTAAAAAGCTTTGCTTAAAGTGTACTTAAGCTAAAAAAAACTTTAAATCATAAAAAAGTTATTTTTAAATTATTTTATATAATTTTATATTCAATATGAATATTGTTTGTTAAATTTTAATGACTAGATTTTGAAAACACAATTTTTTTTTAAAAAAAAAGAGATGTGTGTAGTAAAAGACTTGATATTTATAAACAAAATATACATTTATTTTATGCAAAAAAAAAGAAGAAGCTAAAAGGCAAAAGCCATTGGGTTCCTAAACAAAGTTTTTTTTAGCATTTTTTACTTTAAACCAAATAAGCAAAAAAATAAATTTTAAGGCCATTGCCAAACGAAATCTACCACCGCTCATTTGCCAACCCACAGCAAATGCCATTTGGTACTCAAAGGCACATGTCGATTATGGAATTTGCTCAAGAGGTTAGTTGCACAAGCTTATGTAGGAAATTGAAGGGATTTTTTTTATTCTTTAACATAAATTAAAATAATCAAATCAAAATATATATTAAAAATAAATAATTATGCGAAAATAAAATACATCAATGATATAAAAATTTATTAACAGATGTATGAGACAGTTCACTGTCTTTAAAAGTATATTTTTGTCCCTTTGAATACATGATTCGGTACATTAGGTTATGGCGTCCTACCCTTTATGATTCAACTATCAATTCTCCTACAAGCATGTACTCGCAAATATAAATATATTAGGAGCAGCTCAATTGATCGTCCCAATATCGAATTGAATAATTACAACAATATATTCTATACTTAAAAAAACTGAAGCTGGTAAGTAAGAAAATAACTTTTTGCTTTTTCTCTTCACTCAAAACCATCACCCACATAGTATATATACGCGTACACGCCACAAAAAGTAATGAATTCGCAAATTATATCACAATTAAATATATAATTATATCACAATTGAAGCACTATTTGGAAACGGCATTTTTATGCCTTGTGATGTGGAACTTAATAAATGATTTTAATTGACCAAATTAAAGGTCATTCATTTGCAAATTCTGAGTTACAAACATAAAGAATTTATTTACTTTAAAACATGGCCAATCTTATTAAAAAATTTTAAAAAAATTTGTATTTTGAAATAAATTAATTAGTTTTGTATTAAAATTGCATCGACTTCCTGAAAATATAATTCATATCGAGAGGTTAGTAAAATCTTTTGCAAACGACTTAAATTCGCAACGAGGTATTGTAAGTGGCATAGTGACTTTACTGTCATGATTCAATGAGATTCAGTCTTACGTTACTTCAAATTATCTATCTCTTTCCTTTCACATACGTACTTATCCAATATATATCCATTAGCCCCAGAGGATTTAGTTCAATTATTGCGAAATATTTCACAAGTCTATTCATGAGAGCCCCACGTCATAATAAAGTAACGACTTGAGGTGTGGCAAATTAGAGGTTCCAAAGACATGGCCAACGTAGCTTAAGGCATGGCTAAAGCGAAGCCTCGGGATGCTCATGACAAGCAAAACGAGGTCTCGGTGTGCCCATGACTTACCAAAGTAAGAAATTGTGTGATATCCTGATATTCTACATTAAAAAATATGAGATAGTTATTGAATTATAAAGAATATACCTTGGACCTCTACATAGCAACGATGTATTTTTTCATGCAGTTGAGATCCTAGTAGAATTTCGCAATTAAACGTTCTTATGCTGGAACAATACAAAGATAGGCGACCTCATGAGAAAAATAAAATCGTGATAATTTTTATCAAAAGCGGACAATATTGTTGTCATGCGAAGGGTTGGGTGCTAGACATTAATGCGCCCATAGTAAGACCAAAGCGAGGCCATGAGGTGCCAATAACAAGGCTAAAGCGAGCCATCGATGTGTTCATTTCAAGGCCAAAGTGAGATCACAGGGTGCCGATGACATGCGAAAGTGAAGTCACAAAGTGCCAATAACAAGGCCTGAGTGATGCTCAGATGTGCCGATAACAAAGCCAAAGGGAGGCCATGGGTTGGCCATCCCGTATTGGGAAAAAAAAAGTTAATTAGTTTTTTAAATAAATTAGACAGTCTAGTTTAAAAGTTAATTTTATCATAATTGTTGATATCGTACTGTGCCGGTCGATACGTAACAATTTGGAATAATACCATTAAGTTAAATGCTTAGTTTCGTAACGATCAAAGTACCGACTTGCACCAAAAGTACTGGGCAATATTGGCCTGTACCAACCCATACTAATAAATGTTTAGTTTGTACTAGTCAAAATATAAGCATGTACTAAACGTACTAGGTAATACTGGCATATGCCGGCACATACCAATAAATACCAGATACTTACCAATCTATAATTACTTAAAAAAACAAATTTTACTTATTTTCATTGTTTGTAAATTTACTTTTTATTTTTACACTCTAATTCAAAATTCAAATAATAACATAAAACAAAATGTTCTAAAATTAATTAATATTAAATCGTAACTAAAAATTTTAAATGCTAAATTGATATCTTTTGAAGTTAGCTATGTCATTATAAATAATGAGATTAAAAACTAATTTAGACTAATTAATTAAAATATTATATTATATTAAATTATTTATTTATTATTGTTAAAAAAAAATATTTATAATATTCTATAGCGATAAATCAAAAATAATACCTAGTATTTTACTGATATAAGTACTTAATGTACCAATTAAAAAACCGATATAATATTCGGTATAATATTTAAAATTATGAATTTTACGAAAAAAAAATTATTTTTATTTGTAAAAGTTAGCTTTTTAAATAGTCCAAACAGTCCTAGTCAAATGAAAAGGAAAAAACATGTGTTATTTTCTCGGTTCCCAAACGGATTTTTCTGCACGCGTTGGCCTCAACGGTCTGGTCTGTCCTGAGAGGTGTGGCGATACTCCAGAGAAACTCCGCCCTTCTATTTTTTCCCTCGAGAGTCGCCTATGATCAAACTCCCTCTTCTACCTTTGCAGATCCGACGCATCTCTTTCTCTATCTCCCTCTCGCCTCGTTTTCCTGGTAAGCACCTTTTCTCTTTCTCTGACGACATCTGGGTATGTAGACGTAAACATGTGGATCATAGGGTTTTCGAGCGCAAGAAGGGGCGAAAGGTTGTTTCGTTACATCGATTCGTTTATGTATATGCATAGAAGTAGAACTTTGTTGAACCTTTGAGTAATTTCGCTTTTCCCAAGGTCCTCCTCTAGCCCTAATGGTTGATAGAATGCTGTAAAATTTTTGTATATGTCAGAACTGTAATTTTAGTTATGCCTTGAATGGAGACTGTTATTGATGAGAACATGTATTTTGATGCCGTTTTGTGTCTTCCTTTGGTGGCGAAATTGCTCGGTTGGACACTAGTTTTGCTACACAGTATGGTAGTGTTGCAATCAATCTTGATTGGAGATGTTTTGGTTAATCGTATATGTCCTTTTCTTCAATTTCTATCCGTTACCAGTAAACCCGTGATTCAATGCTGCAATGTTTATTTGCTCACAAACTCACGAAACTTGTGTGGCTTAAAATTTGGCATTTTTCTTAATGGGAAGCTACCATAGAGGGTGCTAAGCTCTTTTGAATTTCTTTTTGAATCATTGTATTGTTTATTGCTCCCCACAAGCTTAAAAATAAGCGACGGAACTTTCCAAAACCCTTCATAATTTGCTTTCAGATGTAAGATTCTGCTTAAATGGAATAATATACTCTTTAATTTTAAGCATATGATTTCTTTTCGAAGCCTAAAAACTATTCTGTGGGTACAGGGTCTGGTACAAGTAAGGAAAATGCATTGCTGATTGTATAATTTAAAAATTGGTCCTAGTGTTGCATGCTTAAAACCACTAAAACCTATAGAATGGAAAATGTACATCAATTTTGAGATTACGAATTCTTCTAAAGACAATATATTTCTGTGGGTATGGTGTCCGGTTTTATAAGGCCTTCCTGTCTGTTTGTCTGATTAAAATGTGTTTTCAGCCCTTGCTTTCCTAAAACTACTAAAATCCGTATCAGAAGAAGGTACTTCAACTTTGAGTATAATAATTATTCTACAAGGATCATTCGATTTTTGTGGGAACAGTGTTTGGTATGCCTTAATAATGTTGTCTGCTAAAATATGGCCCTAGGGTTAGTGACATATGGTAAGTGAGGTTCCAAGGCACCATTTTTCTTATATTCCCAAAATGTGATTCCCCACCTCCAAAATATAAAGTGCAAAGTTTCCACATCTCCGAACACAATAGTTCCCTTGTATTTAGGGAATCCATCATTTCTCTAATTGTCAATTTTTTCAAATGTCTCTCTTCTCTCAGAATGTGACTATAGAACATGCAATTGTTATCAGAACGTTTGTAAGAGAAATTTACTGGTCTTATAAACACACCATTTTATACCTCCCGTTCTTTCGCCAACTCTCCCATCTTGTGAGTCAATCAAACTTTCATGTATTTTCGTTCGAGGGGATAGTTATTTACCAATTTAATGCTCGTGTTTGAGTTTTATCGAATCCCAACCACACAAAATCTAAAATTAAACTTGGGTTGTTAACATCTAATTCTATCATAGGCTTGCCACTTATTATTAAAGGATTTTCAGAAATATATTTTAAATCAATTTATATTAGTTTGAACAAGAAATTTAGACCTGAATAGGAATTAGAAGAAATGTTGGCTTATTGATGCAGTTGTTAAAAATATCTTTTAAAACGTGCTTTTGAGACAAAGATAAAAAATTTGAGAAGGCAACATGTTTGTACTTTTTATTGGTATACAATATTTTATTATGATATTTCTGAAAATCTGATCTTTATAAAAAATAATGCCATGCCGACAATGTCAAAAACCAAACAAAATTTGGCCTTATTTTCTCTCGTTCATGACACCATGAAAGTATATATATATATATTTTAATTTTAATTTTTATAAAGCATGGGACATTATGGTAGTGCAGTTTTGTCATACTTGGATTGGGGGATTGTCAAAGTCTCTATTCGTTAGATATTAGGATGTGGAGATTGTGAAAGTGTAGTATTTTTTGGTTATATGTTATATTTTTGGTTATTTTGTTATTTATTTGGTCGTTAACGGGTAACTTAGTCATCAAAACTAGTTAGGATTTTAGGATGTATTTTATTTATATCTTTTAACTTATGATGATGCCAAGTTTTTTAATCAGCTCAATAATATGTAATTCTCTTTATTTTCCTCTAGTTTGTATCATGGTATTAGAGTTATCAAAACCTTAGCCGCCAAAGTCACCACCGACGACCACTTCCTCCTCTGACGAACTCATGTCTGCATCGCCGACCCATCGCCACCCTTCGCAACTTTCTGCTACCTTTACGCATCACGATTTGCAAACCCTAACCCTTTTCGCAACCTCAAAACCGTAGATCCATAGCCATTGTGTCATGCGAAACCCTACCTGACCATTAACCTCCGCTGACGACCTTGTCGAAACCCTGTATTAGCACCGACGACCACATCGGACACTTTAATCATCGTGTTTTGGATGTTCGCGATCTATCCTTGCGATCTGGTTATTTGCGTCACTCGACCTAGCCACAGACCCTTGTCGGACCTTCAATCAGCATCGACGACCTTGCCAGACTTCTTTTGTGTTGGATCTGGCACTATTATCTTGAGATTAACTCTCGCCGGATCCTCGATCAATACCGACGACCTCGTCAGATCCTTTGATTGTCACTGATGACCTCGCTGGAACCTTTGATCATCGCCAACAACTCCGCCGGATTTCTTCTGTGATGGATCTGCCATCGTTACCTTGAGATTGACCTTCGGTTTGGTTTTACTTGCACTATAACTTCAATATTTTCTACTTTTGGGCTTATGTACAACATCTCCAACCATTGTTGACCATTGTTCACAAATCTTCAGTCAAGAACAACCCATCCTACATATGTTTTTTGTTAGGATGAGTTTTTGACATGAGCATTTGGATGAGATTTTGTGATGATATTTTGGCTAGCAAGTTGATATTTTGATTATACTTGTGAGTCTCTTTTGCTATGACTACTTTAGATTTGCATAGTTTTTTTTACATAGGTATTTCATCTACTACTTATATATTTGATTATGGATCTTCTCATTATATGACACCAAATTTGTCTTGTCTAAGTCATTTTGTTCTCCCATCTTCTCCCATCATTATCTATACCGCAAATGGTTCTTCTATGCATGTTCTATTGTTTAGTTTTTCCTTGCTCTTCTTCTCTGTCTATCCCGGATGTCTTCTATGTACCTCAATTGTCTATTAGTTTATTTTATGTTAGTCAACTTTTTGATTCCGATGTTGATGTTATGTTTTCTTTCTCTGGTTGGATTGTTCATGATCGGGCGGCCCAGAAGCAGATTGGGATCAAACGTAGGGTTGGTGAGTTATATATGTTAGAAAGTTTGCACATTCCTGTGCCTCCTTCCTCTACTACTTTGTTTCCCTTTCATTTATATCAATATTCATCTCGTTTTTACCTTTGGCATTCTAGGTCTAGTGAGCGTTTAAAGATGTTAGTGTAGTCTAGTCATTTGGGTAAAGTGTCTGTTAGTGACATTTCTAATTGCAGTGGTTGTAAACTTGCAAAAATGTCAGCGCTACCTTTTAGTCATAGTACTTTCCTTTTTACATTTTTCTTTCTCTTTTGTTCATACTGATGCGTTGGGGTTCTTCTCCCATTGCAACTTAAGGAGGCTAAATGTACCATGCTTCCTTTATTGACGACTATAGGTCGTTTGTTGTTGGGTGTATCTCACGACTCACAATTCTGACTTTTGTTTTGTATTTACCGCACATTTCATTTCATGATTTAGACTCAGTTTTCTACCATTATAAGGATTTTTCGTTCTGACTTGGATGGAGAGTATTTTTTAACCGAATTTACAGATTTCTTAACTACTTATGGCACTATTCATCAATCTTCTTGTTATGATATTCCTGTACAAAATGGTAGGGTTGAAAGAAAACATCGACACATCCTTAACACTTTTTGCTCCCTTCTTCTCTCTTCCTCTGTAGCAGCTAGTTTCTGGGGAGAAGCAGTGCTTATTACTGTGTATCTTCTTAATTGCATGACAACACTTGTTCTTTCTGGCATCTTTCTTTAGGAAAAGTTGTTTGGACAAACTTTTAACTACTCGTTGTTACGTGTCTTTTGGTTGTATTTGTTTTGTCCTTCTTCCCAAACGGGAGCACACTAAACTTAGCATTCGCTCAGTTCTCTGTGTCTTCTTGGGTTATGGCATTCAACAAAAGGGGTATTGGTGTTATGATATTGTATCTAAACGCCTTTACATCTCCCGTCATGTTGTGTTTCTTGAGCGATTTTCATACTTTGCTTTCCCTCCGAAGTTTGCCCCAATTCCTCAAAGATGATTTAATTCATATTGATCATTTTTCACATGATGTGCCTTCCGAGGAGTTTACTTAAACTCTCGATGTCTTTGATCTTACTTCTACATCTCGTTCTTCAGCTATACTTCTCCTGTTACTTTATTCTCGTAGGTAGCCTCCTCCTCCTCAACACAACTCCACCAGTTCTGACCCAGCTCCTTCTGTTTCTGTGGATCTTGATCCCCCTGAACGACGCTATCCTTTGCGTACCCGTACTCCGCCGGTAAGACTTGGTTTTTCTAACACTTGTTTTTCATCTTCTTATCGTGCTTTCTTATTTACTATTCATACTTATTTTGAGCTTTATTTTTATAAGGAAGCATGTACTGATTCTCACTAGATCAATGCCATGCAAGAAGAATTAACGGCTCTTTAGAAGATTTGTACTTAGGATTTGGTTTCATTGTCTGCTGGTAAAAATCTTATTGGATGTAAATGGGTTTACAAAGTTAAAACTCATTTTGATAGTTCTCTGAAGCGTTATAAGGCCAGATTAGTAGTCAAGGGTTTTTTTTCAGGAGTATGTGATTGATTATACGGAAACATTTGCACCTGTGGCCAAAATGACTACAGTTCATACTATGATTTCTATTGCTTCAATTCTTCAGTGGCCTCTCTTTCAGCTGGATGTCAAGAATGCTTTTCTCAATGGACATCTTAATGAGAAAGTTTGTGTCCTCCGAGCCTTCCGCATCCTCCTGGTTCCGTCTATCTTCTTTGTCGTGTCCTTTATGGTTTGAAACAGCCCTCTCGTGCCTGGGATGACCGCTTTCAGTCCATTGTTACCTAGATTGGTTTCACTCATAATCCTAATGATTATGCCCTTTTTCTCTGCCATACTCCAGTTGCGATAGTTATTTTGTTATTATACGTGGATGAGGTGATTATCACTGATTTTAATTCTACTGCTATCTCTGAAGTGAAACAGCATTTGTTTAGTGCATTTAAGATACTTTCTTGGTATAGATGTTGCTTCTTCCCCTACAGGTTATCACTTATCTTAATCAAAATATGCAAATGAAGTGATCCACAGTACTCGTCTTACTGATGATAAGGTTGTGGATACTCCCATTGAGTTGCATGCTAAGTTCTCTCATTCTGATGATGTTATTCTTGAGAATCCCATTGTCTATCGAGAGCTGGTTGGTTGTCTGGTCTATCTTACCGTGACTCAGCCTGATATTGTGTATGTCGTTCATGTGGTGAGTTAATTTGTCTTTTCTCCTAGCTTTACTCATTGGGCCGCTCTCTGTCGCATTCTGCGTTTTGTTCGCAGTACTATTTTTTAGAGCTTATTCTTGTCTACGCCTTCATCATTGACTCTTCGGGTTTATGCTTGATTGGGTTGGTGATGTATCTGATCGCAAGTTTACTACTGGGTTTTTTGTATTTCTTGGCGACTCTCTAATTTCCTGGAAAAGAAGCAGTCTGTCATTGCTCGTTCTACGACTGAACCTGAATATTATGTCATGGCTCATGCCACTACCGAGATTGTTTAGCTTTGCTGGCTCCTCTCTGATTTGGGTGTTTCTCTCTCTCTTCTCCTACTTCTCCACTGTGATAGTAAAAGTGCAATCCAGATAACTCATAATTCTGTCTTCTATGAACGTACAAAGCATAAAGAGATTGATTGTCACTTTGTTCTTCAGCATCTTCAGTTTGGTACTATTGATCTCCCATTTGTTTTCCTGTCATTGCAGCTTGTTGATTTCTTCACCAAGACTCACACTTCGGCTCGTTTTTTGTTCTTACTTGGCCAACTTTTATTGCTCACCGGGCTCGTATCACGAGTCTGAGTGGGTGTGTGGAAGTGTAGTATTTTTTGGTTATTTGTTATATTTTTGGTTATTTTGTTATTTATTTGTCAATTAATGTTAGTTTAGTCATTAAAATTAATTAGAGTTTTAGGTTTGTTTTATTTATATCTTGTAACTTATGATTATGTAAAGACTTTTAATCACCTCAATAATGTGTAATTCTCTTTCTTTTCATCTGGTTTGTATCAACCCCATTGAACTGCAGCTTTTCTTCCTTCATCTCGACTATAAGAGAACAAGGTTTTCATCTAAATTGTTCATTAGGCACGGGTACTTATTTTGATGTACATGCGTAGAGAGTACAGACTATAGAGGAAAGTTAGAAACAAATTAGAAGGTATCTGATGACCCTGACTGCGTTGCTGGCCAAGTTGTCCAAGTCGTCTTTTAGTAGATGAGTCAGACACACATATCCTTCCAATTCCCATGCATCGTGTTTAAGCGTCCATGCAATACAATAGAGTTGAAATAATTCTATAAGGTTCCCATGCACATGTTAGTAATCTTTTTGATAAATGGTTTACAAATAAAAGGTAGGCAGTGAAAAGTTGAGATCTAAGGTTGCGCAGCACGTGTGCGATTAGGGGACACAAGGCTACTATCATCGGTTCTCATGTCTAGGGGATAGCATGTTAAAGTGTTTAAACATTCATTCCAAATTGCATTCCAGTATTCCCTCTGTGGTGGGGAAAATGGTAAGTGACATGCTTCCTTTTCAAAGTTTTTTCCTTTTTTTCCCCCCCTAATAAGAAAAACAATTATATTAAAGAGGCACAAAGAGAATGTCACGTGTGAATTTCAGCATGTGTCCTTAATCTTATTGTCCTGATTCTCTGTGCCAAGGCAATGACGTTGAATCACAGACATGATTCTGTGTGTGTGGTGTGTGGTGTGTGTGTGTGTGGGTGCGCGCGTGTGCGTGCGCGTGCGTGCGTGCGTGCGTGCGTGCGTGTGTGTGTGTGTGTGTGTGTGTGTTGGGGGGAGGGGTTGGAGGGGAGAGAGGGAGAGACTTTTTTGAAGGAGAAGCAAGGACGTCATTAACCTTATTTGGATGAGGGTTGAATGAATTTCAAACCCAGGTCATATCCGAGAAAAAGGCCACTGGGCTAGGCCCTGGCTTCATGAGAAAGGGAGAGACTTGGTATACCATATATTGGTTCTTGGCAGAGAGCTTTGAACCCTTGTACATTACAAACCTGTAAATTGATAGAAAAACCTTAATTTTTGTTAAAATTGGTAACTCGGGCTGGTTATTGGCAATGTTTTCATGAGTAATGATTGTAGATCATTTTCAATTTCTTTTTGCTAGTTGGATAGGGGAATGTTGTTAAAGCTGAAATTATGGTTTTTCTACTTGTTTGCATGGATTATTTGGTTGTTAATTGATGGTTGAGATTCTCTTGTTATGTGCAATTAATACGGTGACTTTTAATTGTCATAGCTAGGTATACTTCAAATAATTGTCTCACTGGATGCATACCCCAAGGGGACAATTCAATACATTTTACAATGATTCACCTGAGGGATACTTCAGGATTGTGTAGAGGTCCTTTGTCAAGGAAATATGGAAACTTCGGGGCATCATGACTACTGCATCCTTCTTTAATCTCTGAACAAGATAATGGTTCAAAGTTTCAGTAAAATTGATTGAATAGTCATATATTCATGGACTATGGAAGAGGGTTAGTAGTTTAGTTGGTACTGGGTGGACTCTAATTGCAATGTATCACAAATGATTTCAGACCATAGTCCTGTTTGGCATCTGTAATTTTTTTTTTTGGTAAAAAAGCCAACTTTTAAGCTAGTGTGTTTGGCACCTCTAAGACGTCCACGAACTTTTTTTTTCACTATTTTTCCAAGAAAAAAGCCTATACACATCCTAAATACGCTGACTTTTTTAAAAGTAAAATGACTATAATCCCCTCAATTAAAAAGTTAAGACCATAATACCCTCAATTAAAAAGTCAACTTTACTCTCAAAAACCAAAAAATCCGTTCTAGTATTCCAAACACTACAACTTAACATGCATATTAGACACAAAAAACAAAAAAGCTACCCAACAAATTATCCTAAACAATCTAACTCTCTTTCCTTCCTTTTTTTTTCCTCCTAAAAAAGTTTGTTGGATAGTTTGATATACATTCTTGGGCCAATTTTCTAACAGCTTAAGTTTTTGGGACAATTGGTAACTTAACAAAGCTAAATCTCTTAAAAGCCAAATAAAGGCTATGTAGCATGGACTCTTATAAATGTGTGAATTACAAGTGTATTGGGTAAGGGGTATGAGTTTATGAGATATGTGTCCAGATGTCTACTTAGACATGCACCAATAATTATGTATAAATAGTCAAGTTTACTATATGCTTACGCATAAAACTTTCATTTTATGAATAGTATGATCTATATTAGTTTATAAGTACTAGTTTAACTTAATAAGCAAATTATTTTTTAAATAAATCTGGCCATGTGCTAGTGTAAGTACTGTATTGGGGCATTAGACTTAAATCTGTCACTTACACACACAATACATATTCGCATTCAATGCTCATACTTTAGTCCATGTAATGTAACATGTAGGTTTCTGGAGACCTTTGTAACGAGGTGACAGAATCTGAGGATGGATTATCCAGGTGTCTCTCTCTTTTCCCACATTTGATCTTACCAGCAGCTTGTAAAATGAGGTGAATTGATTAGCATAGTGTTTATAATCAAGCTCAAAGTTGCAATAGCAAGGCCCCCATTGTTGCTGCGGACCTAAACTTGGACTCTTGCATGTCTTTTGTTGAAATTGGGTCTTACCAAGAGTTTGGAACAGTGGATAAATGTTAGCTTAAAGCATTCTTGCATGAATGAAGCTTATTGCACGTAGGAAGCTCTTGCTACCTTGGCATCTGATAAATCATGGGAGAGAGTTATATATGCTTGTTGGCAGCATTGATGTGCCGAGTGGTGTATGGCAACCCAAGGTTGTTTTTTGTGTACTATTCAAACTACACCACAGGTTGCATGAAGGAAGGATGTTCTCTATTGACATGGGTTACGAAAGGGACATTTGGATGGTTGCATATCAGGTCACCTGCGAATTGTGTCACCTGTTCATGGGGCAGATATCACTAGGCACATAGAGCATCAACCTAATGCAACATACGAGCTGTGTTGGGGCTCGTGAGGTTGTTTCAGATTATGGTTATCTAGCCTCAAGCATATGGAGTTTGAGGTGTTTTAGTTAGCATTTTTTTGGCCCAACTGACTGATTTGGCTTAATTTGGCATGTTGGGTTAAAGGAGTAGAACGAGTTCTTACCAGAACATCAAATTTTTTCTTCTAACGAGTACTCACGGTGCATTGATTTGGAGGTGGGGATTCAGAATAGGGTGAGATTTTGGCATGACACTTGGTGATGAGATGTTGCATTGAAGGAATCTTTCCCCATTTGTTAACTATGGCTGTGAATAAGGTAGTTGTCGACTAAGTTACTTGGATTCCTTAAAATCTAGCGAATAAATGTGTTGTAGAGTCTAGACTTGGATAACCGTGTAGGATATGTGCTCAATAATTTGCATAGACACTTGTTATATAATTGAAAATTGTAAGGGCAAGCCTTGACGCAACGGTAAAGTTGCTCTATTGCGAGTTGGGGTGTCGTGGGTTCGAATCACAAAAATAAGTCTGCATACATTCTATTCTTTCTAGACCCCACAGTGCACACGCTCTACTCTTTCTAGACCCCACAGTGCAGAGCCTTGTGCATTGTGCTGTATGTTTTTTAAAAATCTTATTATGTGATATTATTAATTTTCTCATAGAACGTATGATTCTATGCTTTGTGGCATACTTGTTATAAAATTAGTAAAATGCCCTTTTGACACTTTGTGTTCACCATTTTATCATATAAGTTGATTGAAAATACAAAAAATATCACCCCCTTTGCCGAGTTTGTGTACCCTTACATTAAGCTCAATCCCTAGATTGTGTGGTTTGGATTGTTTATTTGCGAAGATCACTTCATGATTGAAAATTAGAGTCTACAACTGAGTTATTGGTCCTAATGTTGTATAATGGAGTCACTTTGAGTGAAGAGGAGGATATAGTGAGATGGAAAAGGTTCAGTCAAGGAGATTTTGTTATGAAGTCCACCTCAAAAGTTCTTGGAGGTTAATGATTATTCACCTAGGTCTCTCTTAGATAGGTAGATGAGGTGCTAAGGTTTCTTCCAAGGTGAGATTCTTTGTGTGGACGATTGTTCAATAGATGGTTCTTACAGCAAATAATTTGAGAAGGGTCATGCTGCATGAGTAAGATTCTTATGGTAGACAATTAGGTCTCACGCGTTTAGAAGGTTGAGTAGTCTATAGATCATATTTTTATTAATTTTAGGATCGTTACAACTATTTGGAATCTCCCTATATACTTTTTTGGCAAGTCTTGTGAACAATGGATGATTTTTGTCGTTATTTTGATGGTGTTATAGATTCGATTTATGCAGGGAAAGAACTTGTCACAGTTGTCTTGTGTTCAAAGTCTATTTTGGAATTTTGTTGAGAATGAAAAAATATTGGATTCATTTTTATAGTTTATAGATATATATGTTTTGTGTTCTTGGGTTTTGTACTTTTAGAGGTGTATAAATATATTATATACATATAATTACTTTGAAAAAAAGAAAAGAGAAAAAGCTATTTTATACAATATGTATCAAACTAAGGTGTCTGCCATTGCCGAAACTAGTAACTTATAGATTGTAGCTTGTAGCAGAAGTGTGAGTGTTTGGTTAAGATTGCAGCTTGTAGCTGAAATAGAAGAAAAAATAGTTATAGTTTGTAGTAGAAATTGTGGGTGTTTGGAAAAAATTGTAGCTTATAGCTAAAATTAATATCAGGAAGCTAAAAGTTACTAACAGTAGCTTTGCCAAACACCCCATTTGTTTTCATTGTATATTTCCCACATTTGACCTTTTATAGTTGTGTTGTACTGTTCAGTTTTATTGTTCTATTGTTGAATACTATCCATCATGTTTTCTGTTATCTATATATATTACCTCAATTTTAAACTCAACCACTTTAATCGAACAAGCATCTCCCCTTTGCTTTTCTTTATTACTTTTAGCACCCTTCCCTAATCAAATTTGTTCTACTTCTCACTTTCCCCCAAATGCATTCATTTCTTGTTCCATGTATTCTTATAACACCACTCATTCGTCTGAATCTCTCAATTCAACCAGATCATGTTTTTGAACATATTGTTTCTTAATCGACCAATATTTGGCATCGAACATCAGAGTAGGTGTTATAGCATCCTTTTATAATTTTCGTTTCTAGTTTCTTCCTAACATGGATCCTACAGTCACACAACAGCGTCGGTGCTATCTTTCACTTCATCCTATGTGCTCTAATTCTCTGAGCATCTTCTTCCTTAGTCTTTCTTCAATCACTTCTGCTGTACCATTCAACATCACTGCAAGCTTAAGACGGAATCTTAGTGCCTGTTTAGGAAGAGACAAAACTGGTTCTAGGGGACTGAATTTAACTGTTTTTATATCTTAAGTTTTCGGTAAATGCATCTCAATAGTACTGGGGACCACCTTTGTTTGAGAAAATTGTCCAAAATCAGGTTAAAAACAAACCAGGAAGGGGGTAGTTTTTTTAAAATCAGCTAACTTAGTGGAAGTGGACCTGACCTGTTCCACTTTTCAGATTACCCAAAGAGTCCCTTGCTTGCCTTTTGAGTTTAGTTATAATATGCAAAGATTGACTAAGCTGATCTTATGCTTATTTCAGTATCAGAGCTCACTTTCAGGAATGAATGTGCAACAAGTTGAACATCCCAGATCTTCGGCTAATGGGTTTGGTCGTCGGAGGGGTGAAAGAGAGAGCATGAGTAGGCTGGAGTATAAGTCGCAATCTGGAAAAACAAACCCGAGCAGACTGACAAATGCAGGTGAGAACAGTTGAGCTAGAATAGTTATTATTGTGCTATATTTCTTGTTCTAACTTTAGTTGGAGCAGGTGTAATGGCTGGCAGTAAAGGTGGAAGCTATGGAAATCCTTCACGTGAGCGACTTGTATATTTAACGACATGTCTTATTGGTCATATCGTGGAAGTCCAAGTGGCAGATGGATCTTTATTCTCTGGAATACTTCATGCAACAAATGCTGAAAAAGATTTTGGTATGTCCTGAAAATTTGGATATAAAAATATATTTCTAAAAAATGGTTCCCTTACCCTCTGTCTCAACATTAACTTTGTCATTTGCAGGAATTGTTTTGAAGATGGCCCGCTCGATTAGGACTGGTTCTCGAGGACAGAAATCTATTATGGATTCTGTCGGCAAGGCTCCTTCAAAGACTTTGATCATACCAGCTAAAGAACTTGTACAAGTTACTGCAAAGGTTCTGCTGCTTTTTCTTTCCATTTATTTAACTACATTACTACATCCTGGATTTCACTTAGTAAAATTAAATGTATACATTTGTGACTAATGGTTACGGAAATACTTAATATAAAAATAAAGGAGAAAGAGTATTCTTGGCTAACAAAGTTATTTAATAAAATCATAATGACTAGAAAAATGTATGAAGAGTAGAGAAAGAGTATTCTAGTACCTATATATAAAAATAAATGAGATATTCAAAACTGTAATAATTATGGAGGTATTAAGTGGATGACTCATATGATAAAGTCATGAGAAAGAGTAATTGAGTATCGTCTAAGGCAAACAACAATAGTGTCACAGAATCAATTTGGTTTTTATGCTTGGTAGATCAACTACGAAAACAATTCACTTATTAAGGAGATTAATGAAAATATAGAGAAAAGAATAAAGATCTTTGTATAGTTTTTATAGACTTAGAAAAAGCCTAATATCACATGGTGGGTGTTGGAGAGAAATGGATTGACAAATGGTTATATTGATGTGATAAGAGACATGCATGATGGAGGCGCCACGATATTTAGATCACCTGCAAGAGAAACAAGTGAATTCCCTATTACAGTAGGATTACACCAAGGATCGGCTTTGAATGTTATCTTTTTGCCTTATTTATGGATAAATTGACTAAGTATATTCATGATGAGATTCCATGGTGTATGTTGTTTGTTAATGATATTGTCTTAGTGGATGAGGCTAGAAGTGGAGTTAACGCTAAACTAGAAATATGCAGGAAAGCTTTAGAATTAAAAGGATTTCGAGTAAGTAGAAACAAAACTGAATACATGGAATATAATTTTTGTAGTAATAGGAGTATTAATGATGAAAAAGTAAAGATTCAAAATCAAGAGATATCTAAGAGTGAATATTTTCGTTGTCTAGGTTCGATTATTAATAAAGGTGCAGAGGCTGCAAATGATGCAACTCATAGAATCAAAATTGGTTGGCTCAAGTGGAGGAATGCTTTCGGCGACGTATACCTATAAGATTAAAAGGAAAATTTTATAGGACAGCTATTGGACCAGGAATTTTATATGAGACAGAATGTTGGGCTGCTGAGAAAGATTATATAAATAAGATAAGTGTTGTGGAAATGAGCATATTAAGGTGAATGTGTGGTAAGACTAGAAAAGATAAAATTTAGAATGAAAAGATCCATGAATGGTAGGAGTCGCACGAATTAAGGACAAGTTGAGAAAAAATAGATTAAGGTGATTTGGACACATACAACGTAAACCAGTTAATGCAGTAGTAAAAAAAGCGACAAGATCACGAGTAATGAAAATATTAGGTGGATGGGTAGACCTAAATTGACCTGGGATTACTGTATTAAGAAAATGTTGGCCTGGGTTTCGGCCAGCATCTTGCCGTGGCGGAGTTTCGGATTTGGGCCGAGTCACAGTCGACTTGTGGTGCTTCGCACTGTACACTTTAAAAAAATAAAATTGCGCCTTCATCACTACCTGCGGATTTTGGTGAGATGGTAAGCGATTGATCCTAACAATTAGTATCAAAGCAGATGGTCTCAAGTTCGATTCCCTATCGTGGAAGGCCCTGTGTCTTGTGGGTAGTGTGGCAGGTGCTTGGGGGTGGGGGGTTGTTGGCCTGGGTTTGGGCCAGCATTTTGCCATGGCGGAGGTCCGAATTTGGGCCGAGTCACAATCGACTTGTGGCGCTTGGTGTTGTACACTTTAAGGAAATAAAATTACGTCTTCACCATTACCTGCGGATTTTGGTGAGATGGTAAGCGCTTGATCTTAACAGAAAATATATGAACTTATTAAAACTAATTAAAGATATGGTTTTTAACAGAGTATAATGGCTTAAAAAGATTCGTGTAGCTTACCCCAGTTTATTGGGACAAAAACTTAGTTTGGTTTGATTTGGTTGTAGAAATACTTTAAATAAGTAAAGATAGCCAAAGGGTAGTAATGATCACATTGGTTTACCCCATTTTCTTTGGTAGTTTAACGGACGGCCTCCCCTCGTGATGTTTGGAGAAATTTATATTTCATAATTCATATCATTTATTTATTTGTTAGATGAAGCGGATATATCAATGTTATAGATTTTTGGTGATATTCTCGTGCTATTTCACTTGGACCCAGGGTGTGTCTGTTACCAGAGATGGTCATACAAATGATCTCCAACATGTAAAGCAGCAGGACATCATGCTAGACTCCTCTATATCACAATCTCGGCATGTTGAGGGGGAAAGGGAGTTGGAACGCTGGGTCCCTGATGAAGATGATCCTCAATTCCCCGAATTGGAGAATATATTTGATGGCCCTTGGAATAGGTTGTTACCTTTTTTCTGGTCCTTTTACTTTATTTTCTCCTTGAATTCTATTTGGTAAATGTTCTAGATACTTCTCTTCTTTGTCAGATCACCATTTGATAATTTCTTATTTTTTAAGCTTTTATGCACGACACAATTGTACTATTGTCATCTGATATCATTCTGCTATCTTGTTCAAGTTGATTTTGTTTTACTAGTGTTATGTTGGTTGGACTGCTATGTATTCTTCACTTCAAATAAACTTTGTTTGTCTTATAAGTTGTCAAGTAGCAAGTGTAATGATTTTCATCTGCTGAAATGCTCTATTATGGAATGCTTATGAGCTAGAAGCATATGATTTTATGGACTCATTATTTGGTAACGTTCATAAATGTTGCAAGAAGGAATTGATAACGTTCATTATGCTGGATTGTCTCTGTTTATTTTGTTTATGGTTTAGAACTGTTTGCAGATGCATGTGTCGCAAACATGTCACTGCTTTTAGTTTAGAATTTTTGGTATAAAGTTGACCATTGGTGATTTCCAAAACACAGTTGGATTCTGTAGGCACTTCCTTGTTTTCATGTTTGTTTTATTTAGAGTTGATTGATAGCATTTCAAAAACCTGAAGTTAAAATTGTTGATTTTTTGTTGTTCTGTTTTTGTTCTTTTTGTCAAATGCTGGTGGCCTGGTAGATTTTGCTTACGTAGAATTATAAATGGCATCTTTTAGTTTTGCTCCGCATTAACAATTGTGTGATGCCAATACTTTATATAGTTTTGGCAAGTAGTTTGATCTTAACATAGACAAACTCAAAAAGCGCATAAAATCTCATGCACTTCGGTTAGCTAGAAAAAATATTTACGTGGTGCACTCTATTATCACAGGTCAGGTCCCTTTTCTTCTATTCAGTATTTGACCGTATTCTTTTAGGACCTCTTTTGGGGATCTTTTCTTTTTCTTTCTTCCTTTTTTTTTGAGGGGGGGGGGGGGGG
>JAOTRH010001576.1:0-24290 GCA_034768845.1 Heliamphora exappendiculata
AAAAAAATAAATAAATTACTATTCAATTTCTGGTGGAGACGTTATAGAAGGAAAATGGTATTATTTCTTGTCTGATTTTTGTTCTTATAATTCTCTCGGACGTTTTAGTGTTCGTTCAATACAATTTGGAAGCCTTGGTGAGATCTTTGAAGTTTTATTTTTTAAATCTTATTATTTTGTTTACTATTTTAACTGGTGTTTGACATTTAACCAGTGTTTGGGTCCAGCTCAAGTTGTTCATTTGCATGATATATTTTGTTTCTTACAACTCAATGATGATGTCATTAAGTTTCTAGTATTAATGTCCAGTTTCTTGAATGTGCTTTAAAGATTGGATAATTATTTTTTTTAACGATATCTCCTCAATAGGTTTGCTTCATAAAAAGGAGTTTTATGATATGAGCGGAGTCGGAAAATAGGTATGTTTTTTTGGATTATGTGTTTGCTTTTTTGATTAACTTCCAAATGCAATTGTTGTTGTAATTCAATTGGTGCCTTAGTGAACTCATTTTTTATTGAAATTTTGCATTAGTTTAGAAATTTAAAAAGAAAAGTAGGGAAAAAAAATATACTAGAAACCCAATTTGCCTTTTTCTCATTTTTCTTGTTTTTACAAAGCAACATCCCCCTTGTCTCCTCCACCACAACAAAAATTTTAAAAGAGCTCAATCCGACATATACTATGAGCTACTTGGTGTGTCAATTGCCAGATGTTTAGGGAGATAGAACAAATATTTTTATATGCATATCTTTATATGGTACGGTGTTGCCGGAAGACACCTGTTGACGCGTACTACTACTTGGGTTTAGTGCCTATTACCCAGCGGCAAGATAACAAAATTTATCAACTCGGGGTGGGCCCGGGTTTTGCACTAAGGGTAGGGGATTCCATCACCCCTGTTCTGTTACAGTCACATCGCCCAATTGATGAGGGACGAATCATTAACCTAAATAGAGAGTTAGATTTGATGATGATCGAACCTACACATAGAGCCCCTTCGTCATCTCAGACAAAGCTTAGAGGGACCCAGTGTCTCCGAACACTTGGTATGTGAAGGTGCATTGGGAATGCTTTGGAGTGCATGAGGTCACTTGAGAGCTCGAGAGCATTGTACGCTAATATTTCCCTCAACGAAATGATCGATAATTTAACAGATGAATTGCAAGAAAGAGAGGTCCATGCTATCACATAGGCAGCTAAAGGGGGAGATAAAATCCACCATTTGGAGGAGACTGCACCTAGCTCAATGGTGAGAAACATCAAGGGGAAAAAGAGAAGCAGCAGGATTAATAAAAAATCATGAAGTAAACAAATGGAACAATACAGTTTGTAAAAATCATGAAGATTTGGGAAATGGAGCAATACAGTTTGTAACTTTGAAAAAGTACTTAACTATAAAATATCCTACCAATATTAATGATAAAAATGGAACTAAACAAATAAGGATGATTTAGTCCCAAGTCCTATTTTCATGATTTCTTTAGAGTGTAGTCCCATTTCAAATATTTCATTCCACCAAGTCTTATTCGGATAATACATTCCCAAAGGATCCCTCTCTCTCTTTTGATTCTCATCAGGCGCGAACCAAACATTGCCTAACGGCATCGAAAATTGTGCCTCTAACAAAGCTCCATTTTAGAAACGATTGGAGACGGATTTGGGAATCGATTATTCTCATTTTCATATTTGGAACATTAGGATTTTTCGCCGATTGTGGGGTGTAGAAGTTCGCATTATTCGGATCATCTTCAAAGATATAAAGATTAAAAGTGAATTCTCATCACACTCTCATTCTCATCACCTCGAAGGAAAACCCCTTTTCGACTTAGGATTCTCATTTTGACGATCGATTTTGGTTATGGATGTCAACACAATTGATGATAGCTCTGGTATTTTCACACATTGCTCGTTTATTTGTAACACACGCTCGTTTATTTGTAACACAC
This sequence comes from Heliamphora exappendiculata, assembly GCA_034768845.1. Lineage (NCBI taxonomy): Eukaryota > Viridiplantae > Streptophyta > Magnoliopsida > Ericales > Sarraceniaceae > Heliamphora > Heliamphora exappendiculata. The sequence goes on from JAOTRH010001576.1 coordinate 1,948, forward strand.
CACTGTTAAATCATCTTGAACTTCTTGAATCTTGTATTTCCTTTTTTCTTGAACTCCCCGAATCATTCTTCCCCTTTTTTCACTTTCTCACATCCAAAGTACGCAGACAAAAATTGTTTAAATCACCCTTACATTCTGGTGCTTCACATGCAACTGAAACTGATCAGAACAGTTGAAGATCAATGCCACCAAGTCACCAAATCACCAAATCACCAAATTATAATAGGGAGATTTATACTATCAACGACAAAGCAAACTTATCTGCCGGAATATCATAACATGTCCTGATCATAGATGATAATAAACAATGCTGGTGATACAATGTCTATACAAAACAAATAATATTATAATGGCAACTAGTGATTTCAAGACATAACCACAGTGATGAAAAGAATCAACATGAGAACCATGACAATACAACAAAGAAAAAGATTACAACAAGAAGCCCCTATAGTATCCATTGCTACCTGCTGCCGTGGTTAGTTGTTGGTTCCGCAACATTTCATTATCTTGTGCTTCATACGTATCTACCTAATAAAAGGACCCCACGTGATTGTTTCCATGTGGGCAACTGTTTCCATGTGGGCAACGGAAAAACCACCATCCACTATTCGTCTTCGTGCAAGACATGAAAACGTACATGCGACCACTAGCACAACAACACATCGGTGATTCTATGTGACCCATGGACATTTTCTCCAGTTGCAAACATCCAAAAGTACATGAAACTATTTTTCCATTGCATGTGTACATAATAAAATTCAACTATACCCATTTGAAGTGATACTCATATGAAAAAGTTAACAGCAAAATAAAACATACCTTTGAAATATACAATATAAAGAAAATTCAAGAAACATAATAGGGATGGGGCATCAACAATGATGCATGATTTTGAGTTGATTAATAAAGAAACCCGACTTCAATTTATAATGCATGGTTTTTAATTATCCAATAGATTGAAATGAGACTTATATGGAAAAAAAAGTTCACTGGGTAGATACGTATGGCCTCCGATCGAAATACCAGGACAACTCGTCCATTACAGTCATTTGAGACTATTACTAATATGCCTTAGACCACACTGTCTTCACCGTCTCCTACATCTGCCTAGGACAACACCACCATATGTATGTTTTATGTATTTAATTGGACATACATTTATTATGCACTTAATTGTTTAGATATGTAATGCAAATTTTCTACTAATGAAATTTTAACTTTTCTGGTCTTTTTAGCTATGACCTTTAGAAAAAATCGAGATCCAACTCGTAGGAAAAAAACATCGTAGATCATAGTTAGCCACAGTGGCATCCCACTTGTAAGACCCGATTTCGCTTCTTTTTCATTATATATATATATATATATATATATATATATTCGATGTGTTCGTTTATGCTTCTTTGTCGTAGAACAGCATATACATATGTGTTTTACGCTTTCTCGGGTTTTGTTAAGGCATGTTTGGTTAGTTTTGGGGTTGAAAAACTTGTTTTTGACGCAAGGGTTGTTTTCTCCGTCGTCTAGTCGACTGGATTGGGTGATCCAGTTGACTGGGTCGAGGTTCAGTCAACTTAATTGGGCAGGTCAGTCGACTGGGTTATGTCGGTAGAGCTTTTTAGCTTTCTAGTAGCTTTTTTCAGTCGACTGAACTCCTTTTTTACCGTGGCCTATAAGTATGAGACTCCTGGAGATATTTTGAAAACTCTTTTCTTCTTGACTAAGTCTCCTTTTCTCCACCTTCTCTCTAGACTTTTGAGGGCCCGGGGCTTACTTTTTGACGAGCTGTTGGTGGATCCTTGCTATCCACGCTGTAGGCTTCGTATCCACCTAGGCGAATTCTCGTTCCGACGAAGTTCAATTTTTGAGGCTTCAAGTTTCAATTCAGCGAGGTAGGACCCTAGACTATGCAGTCTTTAAAGGGTGTTACATGCACTTATATACTTTTATACCAGTTCAAAATACTTTAAATGTCATATTTTATGTTTAAAACCATGTTCAGATAAAAAGTATGTTTTATGCTTTTTCTTGATTTTTACATGATATGGACTTGTAGATATTCACAGTTTTTAGAAAGGTGATTTTGAAAACGGTGGATTTATGAAAATCTTGAAAATCATATTTTAGAGCTTTGGAGCTAACCCTCGGGGTTGAGTTTCAGATTTGTAAACGTTTTGATAAAAATGGTAGAAACATTTTTGAAAAATATTGTTGTTCGATCTCCATGTTTGATGGATGATACGGCGGTTGGCCATTAAATCTTTATACATGTTTAATGTATAATTGTGAAAATATTTTCGTAGTCGAGCTACAGGTTTATTTTTAAAAGATTCCATAGATGTGCCGGGATAGCAGGTATACTGGGCACGAGTTGTTCCTTGGTGAAAGTCCAAAAACATACGTAATGTAGATGCTTTGTGCCTTCAGGTTAATTCCCGTAAATAAAGTGGTGGGTACTTTGTCCCCTCGGGTTTTGAGCTCGTAAATTAAGTGATTTACGTTGTGGTGACTCAAAATAGAATTTTTCATTACCTAACGGGTCTTTAATGATTCAGGGATAGGTAATTGACATGAGTCTATAATTGTTACCTCTGTCCCTGTTGTGACGGAGTCGGTACATAGGAATCCTTGTTCTTGGTTGTGTGATCCGGGTGGAAAATAACGTTTTGGTTACTGTTTTTCTTTAACTGTAAAACGTTACTTGCATTGTTGAAATGCTTGGTTTTGATAATGGAAAATCGTTTTGAGACTTATGGGAGTCTGATGGAAAACTTGGAATTTTATGAAGTAAAACCGTTTTGGGGCTCATGCGGTGGAGTCATCTTTATGCTACGTGATTGCATGTCCTGTTTTACTGCATCATAGTTTGTTTCTATTGGGTTTCGACTCACGTAGTGAGATTTGTTAAAATCTTTTTCAGGTGTTGATGATCACGAGAAACTGATCTAGAGGTTCCCGTGGTGGTGGAAGATATATAGTTTTCCTTTTTGTTATACAACATGTATTCCTGTATATGTTGCCTGTTTCTGAAGGCGTGTTTTATAAGCCTCTAGGCGATATATTTATTATGTATGGAAAAGTATGTATGTTCTATTGAGAGATGAATCTTGGGTATTCTTTTTAATTCTAAATACAGTATTTTGGTTGTTTGCTTTACAAGTAAAAACCCATATTTTGTTAAAATAGTGTTTTGGGGATTTTTTCACGTGACCCTGAATTTTTGGGGCGTTACACCACTTCCTGTTGAGATTTCTGATGATGTTAGAGCCCTTTTTGGAGAGAATGGCACTAAGGTAGCTAATAAACTCGGAGTACAAATTAGAATGGTTGCACCATTGTAGGGAGTGAAAAAATGAGACGACATTGATGATGCACTCAAAGTCCCAATTATATAAGCAATATGAGTATTTCAATTTAATATTTATCATAGAGTTATCTTGTTATGTATGAAAGTGAATTCTAATTTGACAATTCATATGCATGCAGGATAAATTTAACATTAAAGACTACGGCAACAACTTGGTTGTTAGGAGTTGTATTGAGAAAAAATGTCAAAATTTTTGTAAAGATTGAAATGCACGTATGAAAAGGCATTACTTGGACATGATAGAGGTTGGTGATGACCCGAAAAATAAGCCCTACAAAAGAGTAAAACAAGAAGACTGGCAATACATGATTAATTCGGACATTTGAAAAGCACGTAGTAAGTTTTTTATATTGGAATTGCAATGGTAATAGTAATTTTTAACTTAGTATACTTTTCAAAACATTTTGTAGTTCGGGTTGAGAAAAACAAAATTAATCGATTTAAGTTGTCGTTCAACAACCATACAATATGCTGTAGATCTTTTCTTGCTGCAATGTTTATCAGGTGATATATTTTTAGTTTTAAAATAAGATATATAAATATCAATTGTCAAATATTCACTAACTCATGGCATAAATTGCATTAGGCAAACGAGAATAGTGGTTAGTCATCCCACATCTCAGTCCTTTTTAAGAACTCACACAAGAAAAAAGGTGACTGGGTAGACTTCATATGTGCTGAATTGCATGCATGTATATTTAGGTATGTATTCATTTGTAAAATGTTTCTTTTTGTATTATTACTAATTGTTTAACTTTTTATAAATATTTTAAGCGAAATTTGAAATGTTACGCAAAAAAGCATCACAGTCAGGAGTAGAACCAGTTACACAGAACCAGTCACACAAAAACAGATGGCGATTGATGTATTGGGAAAACACTTCGGTTACTTAAAAGGATATAGAATTGATAGTAGGTCGTCGTCATCTACAAGCTTGACTGTTCAATCACAACAAGAGATCCAAACTCTCTGAGATAAAGTGAAATCATTGAACGAGTTGACCAAAATTCAAGAAATGATAAAACAGCAAAAAGAGACGATTGAAGCGAATAACAAGAATTTCTCATTTTATAGTATTAATCTGTTTAGTGCTGAATGTTTTCAAAATTGTTCTACAATGTTAGCATTATCATTGTAATATGATTGTCAATACATGTTATGAGAACTGAACATACAATTCCAGAAACACGTATAATGACATAACTGAAAATTATCCCTATCATAATTCAATATTTGCTCATTGTTTTGAGAATAAGTTTACGTGATTTTCGAAAGGAGGCAATATGTAAGTAGCTCTGAAATCATTCTTCTGGCACTGTTCCCAGTCTCTGAAAATGATAATGTTCACAATTATGTTTACTTATTCTCCAAATGATAATGTTCCAAATTATGTTTCCCAAAAATGAGAATGTGCTGAAAGTTACTGGTTAAGAAATAAGAATGTGCTGTTACCATGTTCGGTATTGACTACCACCAAACTACTTTGATGTCATCAAACTATACCTTCTGGTTAATTCTGAGACACATTATTGTAACTTTTATGCAAGTATTGAAAATATTCCAGAATTCAATAAGTAACTGGATTAGGAAAAAGACAAGTATTGAAAACACATGATTACAAATTGAACTATTACAAATGAAGAACTAATAAAAGCTTAATAGAGAATATGATTCATTTTATTTCTAAATTATAAAAGGATAAGCAAACCAAAGCTAAATCATTCAAAACTAAGGGCATAAAGCCTCTTTACAAGACTTTATGTTGCGGTTTCCTAATCTACCACACCTACCACATGTGATTTGTTTAACCTTCTCTACCTTTGAAAGGATCTTATTTTTTTTGGTTTTCCAAGCTGTTTCTTAGATAATGGCGGTAAAATATGATCTTCAAGCATACTACCATCTTGTTTCCAAATAGTAGGAACATGGTGAATGAAAAACGAATAACATTCCTGAAAACTCTAAACATGATAATACGGATCAATATATGAATTTAGATTCCTTTCACTTTTTTGTATAGCACCAACCGCATGTATACAAGGGAGCCCATTAACTTGTTATTGACAACAAGAACATATGTGCTTGGCAAGATCGACTAAAACAGACGGTGTTGCGTGTACCTCGTAAGCGTCGTTGCCAGAAAAACTAACAACTCATGTCCTCGAATCATTGAATGTCTCGTACAACTTGGTATCTATTATAGGACATATGATCCCATTCCATTTATTCGCAGCAATACGCCTCGTATCAATCTGGTTCATCAGTTTAACCCTTGTGTTGCATTAATCAAATTTGTAATAGGTAAATAGCGTTCTTCGTGCATCCAGTTGTTAAATGATTTAGCTGCATTTGAACACATTTTGTTATAGTGACATCCTTCGAAATATGCATTGCTCTAACGCTCATACGACAGATTATTAATGAAAATTTTGAATTTATTACCTCTCAGTCTTCAACTCCTTGGGGACTTGGTGAAAGCTTTCCTTCGTTGGGGCATATGCACACTTACCGAAGTCATGAACTATTTTCTCCCCGAAACCATTCTTATAACCCCTTAATTGATGCCTCAAACTTCCGTTCAAATGATACAAATAGTATCCATGGTGGGCCGACAGGAACACCAAAGAAACTACTTCCAATAAACTCAGATTTCTGTCACTCTAGAATGTGATGTCCCTAGTTGTTTGTATAATTTGTGACAATTACTCTGTAAACTAGGGGTGCACATGGGTCGATTTCGTTTGGTTCCGTACTAAATTTTGGACCGAACTAATTTTTATCGGTTCTAATTTTTTGGACTCAGAACCGATCCAATTATGTGGTAGAACCAAACCAAACCAATAAAAATCGAGTTGGTTCAGTTTAGAACCATGGTTCCATAAATTTTAAAAAATAGTTTGCGCACATATGAAAAGAATTACTATATATAAGTTTTAAAAGTTTGAAATGAATAAAAATTAAAAACTAACATTCATATGATATAATAAAAGTATGAAATAAAATTTTAAATAATTATTTTACAATCTATTTAGTGAAAGAAATAACAGATATCTAATAAAAAAAATTCATAAAAATAAATGGCATATAACAAATAAATAAAAATTAATAATAATTATCTAATCTAGTGATTTTTTTTTCTAATTTCTAAAGTTAGAAAGTTTTTTATTTTTTCTATATTAATATCACAATAATCATATATGTAATCTAATAGTTAATATTTTTTTAGTATGTTCTACTTTAACAAGTTCCCTACAAGTTTCATATTTAGAGATAAGGGTAATTGTTTGAAACAAGTTAGACTTTTTGGCCATTTTAAAAAATAGGTTCTGTCGGCCGCCAAAACTAAGCAGAGCCGATTTTGGACAGAGAGTTTAAAACAGTTTTGGGGTACCATCCCGAGGATATAAGGTCTTATTTTTGGGCAAAAAATACCTCAATATGTTAGTTACAAAGTTCATGTAGACCACTTTTGTAATAGATCATTAAAAATATGTGTTTTGTGCTATATAAAAATATGTGACAAAATGTTCATCGAGGGCTGAAAATCAATAGAGATTTTCAAAGGGGTTTTGACCTATCAAACCTCACTATTTTGTTCTTATCTTTTGTAAGTAGATAGATATACATGTTTTCTACAACTTTCATATTTTGATCAAAGTTCGGATCACACTCTAAACTAGGGTTCTCAAATCAGTACTGTTGACTGGTCAGAAAATGATACACTTTGGTAAAATTGTAATATCTTGAGTTCTGGTTATGAAAATGAGTTGAAAGTAACTTTGGATGAAATATAACATAAACATATAACTCTGGACACAAAACTCATGCTTAGATCAATTTTCTACATTAAGTTATGATATTTCAAATCTCAGAGCAGAAACATCAAAGTTCTATAAAATCAAGCCTCTTAGGGTTTAGGTCCTCTACTTATGTTATGTCATGTTTTTGTTCCATTTCTTTGCATGCTTGTGATTTTAACTTTAATATTAAGGCTCCAGCACACTTAGGGATCATCAAACTCAAAGATAACAACATACAACATCGCATATCATTCATAATCAAAACAACCCCTAAGTTTCCAACAACAATGCCTTTTTGGTTTGATTTCGGTTATTGATTTTTGAGGGGCTTAAGGGGTGTGTTGGGGGGATGTTTTGAGGGATATTAGCTACAAGGTTTGAAGGTTTTACTTACTTATTTTGAGAGATCCAAGAATGATAGAGGGTTGATATGGACTTAGTTTTAAAACCATGGTCTCCAAAGACCCATTTCTTGGATCCCTCCTTCTTCTTCTTCTTCTTTCTTCTCTCAAACCCTCAAGAACAATCAACCCACTCTTTCTCTCTCTATATGCACAAAATTTTAAAGGGGAGAGAATGGTGTTTGGCTTGGTTTAAATAGGAGGAGGATAGGAAACACATGAGAGACAAAAAGTACACAAGAAGCTTTCTTTTTCTTCATTCCATTAAATGTTATTTGAGTTTGATCTGAATTGATTTGATTCTTTTGTGGGCTAAAATCAGATATGGGAAAGCTAGATGTAGCTAGGGGGTTGATTGGGGGACAAAAAATTTGATTGCCATCAATAAGGGGGGTTGCCTCGGTTTGCGTGCCCATTTTGTGTAAGAAAATACTTTAAAAGTTAATTTGATGTATCTTTTTTGTGTCTTTTCCTACTGAGACCTATTATATTAATATGTGTATGATAAATATAGTATTTTTATGTAATGTCATAATTTTCATAGCAATTGATTAAATAGATGTAGTCTTTTAAGTCAGATTAAGCTATTTTGACAAGATAAGATTTTTTGACTTATTTTGTTGTGTATGATCTTTAATAATGATTTATTTGCTTTTGTTAACTTAAAACACTATATTTTTAGGTATATTACTTGTTCAACAAATTTGGGATCCATAATACGTCATTTAATACATTTCTCATCATTTAAAGCTAAAAAGAAGCAAAAAGTCACTTTTTGGCACATCTCCTAAGGTAGTCAGCCACTATGGAGTATTTTTGGCATTTTTTATGTTGTTTTATCTTTTACCACTTAATTGTACTTAAAATTTTATTTAGAATATCCATATGTCAAAATTTAAAATTTTAAAACTTTTTACTGTACTAAGAGCAAAACGGTCATTTTACCCTATTTATGAAAATTTTTTATTTTTAATTTCTTATTTCATACTATTTACTTCATTTTGAATGTTAGGAGACTCTCGAGTGTTAAGGTTTTGTTGCCTGAGTTTTGAACCTTTTTGGGATTTTCGGGCTGAATTTAAGATTTTCGATTTGAGTTACGGTTTTGAACTTCTTCCTTGTTATATAGCCTTGTGGACTATCCATCACTCATATTAGGGTTTGGGCTCGGTCTTTACACAAGTCGTTACAAACTACCCCCTTAAACAAATTTCGTCCCCGAAATTTCATCCCGTACTTCACTGTAAGGAAAGTTGAGGATGATTTAGTAACATTGTGCCTTCTTATTTTTCCAAAATTGTATCTTTGATTACTTGAGTTGTTCTTTATTGCGGGTGTGCATAAGGTCGAGCCCATATGTTCAGTACTTAGCGTAAAAGTTTCCTTCTCCTACTCAACACTTTAAACTAATTATTATATAATCTTCAAGTGTCGTAACATATAACCAGCTAGCCCCAAAAAGATTCGTATCTCTGTCACGTTAGTTAACCTCTCCCCATTAACTACTGCTTCTACTTTTGTTGGGTCCACTTGAATTTCTTCTCCATATATAACATGACCTAAAAACATCACCCGGTCCAACTAAAATTCACACTTACCAAGGTTTACATATAACTTGTGCTTTCTCAAAACCTACAAAGAATCTTCAATTGTTTCATGTGTTCCTCTTCACTCCGTGAATATAACCGAATATCGTTTATCAACACAATCTCAAATTGATCTAGAAAGCTTCTGAACACCCGATCCATTAGATCCATAAACACAATAGGTACATTCATTAACCCGAAAAGTGTTACTATAAATTCATAATGCTCGTAACAAGTGATAAAGGTAGTCTTGGGTATATCTAGCTCTCGTACCTTCAATTCATGATATCATGATCCCATTCTATCTTTAAGAATACGCTGGCTCCAAAACACATCTACATCGAGTACGACTTCCACAAGTAATCATATGTCTCTAAACTAGCCCACCACCGAAATTAATTTCAAATATTCTCCACTTATGTCTGGAAAGACTGTCACTCTACCGAAAACCATCTCATTGCCATATTCAAATGTACATCGAAGACTACTTCCCGATCGGCTAACAACTATTAACTCGAAATCACATCACCACCTTATATTGAACCATTTTAGCCTTACGACCATCAAGACTAATACCGCTACTTAAACCTAATGAGTTACTAGGGCTAAACATACCACACAGATTAAACGCTTTCCAGGTATATGCTTACTCATAAGATTAGAATCACAACCTCTCACATATTTCCTTCACGTACATACCATCTACTCTCCAATCCTTTAACTGAACAGTATTAACTCTTGATTATAAAGTCTCTTATCATCATCACTCAATCCCTTCACACATTTTCTACCACGCAATCAAACCAAGAACCATTTTCGCACTTTAATTATTTCATCTTACCCAGTTACAAAAATTACACCCATGAATTCGTATAATCTTACTTACGTTTTCACCCTCCTCGTATAAACACTTATTCCTCACACGTATTCACACTAAGCTGGTACACAACTCCACCAGAAATAACAGAATTTTATTACCCTTCAACTTCTCATACATTGAGTCCACATGTTCTCGTAAGAAAATTCTTTTTTTATACCGACAGCATCTACTCACCAATCTAAACAAACTTGCCCTAACGGGTCATATCACAAAAGATTTCTAAAAGTAACTTCCTTACAACTCACATCGATACCATAAGGATAATCGAATTCCACTCCATAAGAGCTACACAGTCTAAACACCAAATGAATACAAATTGATACTTTAAAAGTCTACCATGTGAATAACTTGGTCTGTCCAAAATGCGCACTCCACTCTTCAAACAATCTTCAGCATCAATGTGACTCACTATTTCCACAAACTCCTTGGCACCCAACTCCTTGAATTGTTTAACTAGAGAGTTACCAGTCTTTGAGGTGATCTTGATAATCCTGATGATGAGGTTTGTAATCATATGCATTCATTTTCTCTCTAGTCTTTTCAAAGGTTGCTCCGTTCCACTTGGCTTCTACCATTTATTCTTGATGTGCTAGAACGTTGGGTTTGAATGCCTCCTCCAATAACTAGATCATTTTCTCAAGCGGTTGGTCATTCTAGGGTAAAACGAACATGATAAAAGATATAGTTGTGGTAATTACCTAGTCATGTGATCCATTGTGACTTACTGGTTAATTTTTCATCATGCTCCACACGTTCATTGTTGTGATCAAGGTTCTTCGGTCTTTGATAGTGATGGCAATAATCCAGACTCTAACATTTCGGTAGGAAGGTCGGTGTGAACATCGATGTATATAAACGTACTTCTTTTGCTAGCGTACTAAAGTTAACGTGAGTTCGAGGCTATTTCTTATTTTTCACTTTCTTATTACCGGTATGAATCTTTTACTTCTCGGTTTATCGGATGGATGGGTCGGCTATAAACTTGTCTGGAGAAGGTTGAATTGTACTATATGGCGGTGTCGTGAAGTTTTCGTTTCTAACTTTGGATTGCTGACGGCCTAGTTCTTATTTTTCGGGACCTTTAAAAAGATATAGTTAGTTGAGTAAACCCTTACTTAACCATTCTTGCAAACGGGAGCCTCGATCTTCAAAACTTTATTAAAAGCGAACATTGATAGATATTCTAAGCCGTGATATCATAAAGAAATCTTCTTCACGCTTGAAGAGGTGTTAAGAGATTTTCGTACATCGTCTTAGTTTCCCATGAAAGCGCTAAGGCCTAATGACGTAACATCTTGACGATCGTTGTTACTCATAGTTCTGTGGGGCAAGATTTTGAAGGTCGACGATTAAAAGCATATGCAGGGTTAGAACATCTTAGGGTAGAACCCAGGTGGTTCAAAGATAGGTTGGATGAGATTAAACGGTCACGGTTAAGACAATTACCATTGACACAAATTGAGTAGTCATTTGAGGTTCAATTGTAGGTGAAACAAGAAGAGGACAATGAACAATACTTCAAATAAGTGTCCCCGGAACTAATCCAGTACAATCAGATTATGATAAAGGAGATATCAAAAGGGGAAGCCTAACTAGATACTTTGCCCTGAAGTTACGTCAGCCTAACGTACTTCAATTCAAGCATCCAAATTTTCTTCCCAGGTCAGGATTTCAAGAGTAAACAAAAAAAATCACGAAATCACTGCATGAAGGTATGGTGTCATGATCAAGAGAATTGTATGAGGATAAAAGACTTTACCAATGTCGAACGTTCAAAACCGGTGTTATTACAAAGGAGGACATGCAAAGGACTTCAATCGAGTATGAGAGTTACCATAAAGGCTTAAGAAGGGAACTCACAGGGATGGAGTTGTGGGGTTCTAATGGTGGCTTTCGTAAAACTTAGGCTAGCTCGGGTGTTTCACCATCTAGGGGTTTGTTAGCTTGTCGATGGTTCAGTTGTCTGTCAACCATCCTAGGATAAAAGAGTGTTGGGATTTGGGGGTTGTTTCAATTCTTTATTGTTTTCATGATTTAGGATTTTGTGGAACTTAATTTGGGATTATGAGATAGCTTATGAAGAATTCAACAACAAACATTTTCATTTCATTCTAATCACCTAACTGGTGCAAGATTTTCAAAAGTTCATAGAATGCACATACAACATCAAACAAAGAAAAAGATACAACGCCCAATGCACTAAAGCCTTGACGAACAGATGCGGATAGAAGTAGTAAACAACCGAGTCATGCTCCCACGTTCGCCTCATAGATAGCAGCGCCACTGCACTTCCACATGCTAAAAGCCCTCCGGCCCCATACGAATCCTGTTGATTATGGCAACTGGTATCTCCTGGTACATTTTTGAATTGTTGAAGTCGATTGTCGGGTTGCGCGAGATGATGATTCCTCTCCTATCCCTTGGTTTCGTGTGTGCATCCATTTTGCATCCATCCTATCCCCTAATAATTCTTTGAAGCTCGATGGTACGTTCAGACGATATGTGGTTTTAGAGTCGAGAGAAATGAACGATGGCAAAAGATTTTATCAATGTTGAATGTTTGGAACGGGTACTTAACAATGAATTGATATCTAGTTTTACAAGAGAAGAGTTAGTTCAAGTATAATGACTCGAATCGGAGGAGAATCAATATGCGAATATCGGTTATTATCGAGGCATGAAAAACTTTAAGGACAAGGGTATTTTCTAGAGTTAAATTTCTAATAAGGTTCTCAACAAGACTTGGGTGCATAAAGGTTACCGGCGAATGACACTTGACGGTACCATTGAGGACTGATGATATAAGAAGGAAGGACATATAAAATAATTTCAAAATGTTGACACCAAGGCTTGGGGTAAACGAGAAAAGAATTCATGAGGATGAAATTGCGGGTTTTAACGGTGTCTCTCAAGGTGATATCTAAAACTTCTTCTAGTGCACACTCATGTCTACCCTCCTTAAAATAAGACAACCCGTTGCATGAATCTCCAATCTTCGATCTCGATGGTCATATTCGTCCTTCGCATGTAGATTCTTTGCTGCTTTCGATCCCAGTAAGGTCTGAACACGACTTACTATAAGACTCAGGCGTAGAAGATTTTAGTTCTTATAATGTATAGATGATAATTATTATTAGTACAACGCATCCTACAGATCTCCAACGCGACAGAATGCATGATTTCCCATAACCTAAGGCTTGAAGGTTTGCAAAACCTAAGCTCTGATACTAACTGTGATGCCCTGTCCTCCGGGCACGTCGGGACATACATAAATATAAATAAAGGGATATTCTAGCCATTCATTCATATTTACATACGTTAGTTATTACATCATTAGTGAATTCTAAACCTTTCAAAAGCACATAAGTATTACAGTTTTACAAAGAATTTTCAACAATTACACTAACATGAGAAATCTAAATATAAAAACGAAAGCAGAAGCTTCAACTCCTCAGAATGCATCAGCTGGATTCAGGTGCTCTTGGGACTCACCCTATTTTTCAAACTATTCTTTTCCCTCTGAGATGACTTCCTCCAAGAACTCCTCATCACCTATGGCACGAATGCCATGAGCCAGGGTCCAGAAGCAAAGCACTCTAACCTTCTAACTAATCTCACAGCAAAAAATTTACCGCAACACATACCATACAACACCCAGTACAGTTTATAGTCAAGGAGACAAACAAATTCATGGAAGGGTAGCAAGTAAGTCAATAAACATGCGTGTAAGAAATACAGATGCCCAACCCAATATGCACCCAGAAAAGAACAGGAATTCCACGCCGGGAATCACCAAATTAGACTTAATGGGACTTTGATCACCAAACCTATCATTGCCTCGTTGCGAATAGTAATCACATCGTCGGGCGTCATGCCACAGTTGTTTTACTCAATGGCAACGGTGTGGGGGCAGCCAACAAAATAATCATCCACCCTTATTCTAGGCCATTCAAAATAATCATACGCCACAATCCCACCTTAAGCACAAGGATGCTCGTTTGGCATCAACCCAAAATTTAAGAGAATTCAAGAAACATTCACATTATACAAAGTACCAGGATGAGGGATTTAGGACCGCCATTAATTGGGCTCTCTCCGAATTACCATCATAGTGGATTAGGTCCGCCGAATTAGACACTCTCCGAATTACCCTAATCCAAACTTTCAAAATCAGAATGCTAGCGACGAACTCATGGTGCCCAACAATATTCGTAAACCATTTCTGTAACACCGGGGACGGACCCATGGTGTAGAAACCAAAATTATTTCCAACACTGAGGACGCACCCAGGATGTATAAACCAAAATCATTTTCGAAAATAGCAACCAGGAATGCCCTAGACTCAGAACCAAGAAAAATGATCTCAACACAGCCCACCCAAACAATGGTTTGCACAAATGGACTCCAACATGTCAACATGCAAATGACAATGCTCGTAATGTGTACCATTGATCTCAGTGTAACAATTTATAGCATGGCATTAACTTAGCATGGCAATATTCATGGTACAATGCACAAAGCATAAAGTACAAATCTGTGAAGCATGAACTACAATTCTCATGATATGATTCAATATAACAGCAGGGGTTTTAGATCATTATACATTCACTTGAAACACTAGTCAACTAATTCAAATAAGTCATCATACAGAAACTCGGGTCTCATGGCAAAAGGCGCTCGAATCACACTTAACAACTTTTAGGGCCAAAATCAAGTATTAAATTAATAGGGGCAACAAAGTTTTCGGGCATCTAAACTTGGAATTAAGTTATGATTTTTAAACACCATTTAGATAAAAATATATCCTACAATTCTCATGTTTAACACCAAGGTCAAATTCTAAGGCAATTGGGTGAACATTTCATTCTAAGCAAAAATGGTTTAGCATTTACTCCAGATTTTTTTCAAAAACTAGCTTCTTTTGTTCTCGGATTTGGGGTATCAAATGAAGTCTAAATGAGCCCATTTTTTAGTATGTTTTACTTTAACAAGTTTTCTACCAGTTTTATGTTTAGAGTTAAGGGTAGTTGTTTGAAACAAGTTAGACTTTTTGGCCATTTTAGAAAATAGGTTCTGTCGGCCGCCAAAACTCAGCAGAGCCTGTTTTGGACAGTGGATTTAAAACGGTTTTGGGGTACCATACCAGGGATATAAGGTCTGATTTTTGGGTATAAAATACATCAATATGTTAGCTACAAAGTTCATGTAGACGAATTTTTTAATAGATCATTAAAATTAGGTGTTTTGGGTTATATAAAAATATGTGACAGAATGTTCCTCGAGGGCTAAAAATCAACAGAGACTTTCAAAGGGGTTTTGACCTATGTAACCTCAATATTTTGTTCTCTTTTTTGGTGGGTAGATAGATATAAATTTTTTCTACAAGTTTTATGTTTTGACCAAAGTTCGGATCACAATATAAACTAGGGTTCTCAAATTAGGACTGTTGACTGGTCAAAAAATGACACACTTTGGTAAAATTGCAATATCTTGAGTTCTGGTTATGAAAATGAGTCGAAGCTAACTTTGGATGAAAGATAACACAAAAATCTAACTCTGCACACTAAACTCATGCTTTGATCAATTTTCTACATTGAGTTATGGTATTTCAAATCTCAGGTTAGAAACATCAAAGTTCTAGAAAATCAAGCCTCGTAGGGTTTGGGTCCTCTACTTATGTTTTGTCATGTTTTTGTTCCATTTCTTTGCATGCTTGTGATTTTAACTTTAATATCAAGGCTTCAGCATACTTAGAGATCATCAAATCCAAGGATAACAATATACAATAACATCTCATATCATTCATAATCAAAACAGCTCCTAAGTTTCCAACTACAGCGTCTTTTTGATTTGATTTCGGTTCTTGATTTTTGAGGGGCTTAAGGAGTGTATTTGGGGGATGTTTTGAGAGATATTAGATACAAGGTTTATAGGTTTTAATTACTTATTTTGAGATATCAAAAAATGGTAGAGGATTGATATGGACTTAGCTTTAAAACCCTGGTTTCCAAAGACCCCTTTCTTGGATCCCTCCTTCTTCTTCTTCTTCTTTCATCTCTCAAACCCTCAAGAACACTCAACCCACTCTTTCTCTCTTTATATGCATGAAATTTTGAGGGGGAGAGAGTGGTGTTTGGCTTGGTTTAAATAGGAGGAGGATATGGAACACATGGGAGATAAAAAGTACACAAGAAGCTTTATTTTGTTCATTCCATTAAATGTGATTTGAGTTTGATTTGAATTGATTTGATTCTTTTGTGGGCTAAAATCAGATATGGGGAAGCTATATCTAGCTAAGGGCTGATTGGGGGACAAAAAACTTGATCGCCATCAATCAGAGGGTTTGCCTCGATTTGCGAGCCCATATTGTGCAAGAAAAAACTTTAAAAGTTAATTTGATGTATCTTTTTGGCATCTTTTTCTACTGAGACCTATTATATTAATATATTTATTATAAATATAGTATTTTTATGTACTATCATAATTTTCATAGTAATTGATTAAATAAATATAGTCTTTTAAGTCAGATTAAGCAATTTTGACAATATTTGACTTTTTGACTTATTTTGTTGTGTATGAACTTCAATAATGATTTATTTGCTTTTGTTGACTTATAACACTATATTATTAGGTATATTACTTGTTCAACAAGTTTGGAATCATCATAATACTTCATTTAATACATTTATCATCATTTAAAGATAAAAAGAAGCAAAAAGTCACTTTTTGGCACATCTCCCAAGGTGGTCGGCCACTAAGGGGCATTTTTGGCATTTTTGATGTTATTTTGTCTTTTACCACTTAATTGTACTTAAAATTTTAATTTAAGGTATCTATATGTCAAAATTTGAGTTTTTAAGATTTTTACTGTATTATGGGCAAAATGGTTATTTTATCCTATTTATGAGAATTTTTTATTTTTAATTTATTATTTCATGATATTTACTTCATTTTGAATGTTAGGAGACTCTCCGGGTGTTAAGGTTTTGTTGCCTGAATTTTGAATCTTTTTGGGATTTTCGGGCCGAACTTAGGATTTTCGAGTCAAGTTAGGGTTTTGAACTTCTTCTGTATTCTATAGCCTTGTGAACTATCCGCCACTAATATTAGGGTTTAGGCTGGGTCTTTACACGGTTTGTTACAGCACGCTAGTATGAACCATCCATTTACAAGCTTTCTCCTAAAACACACACTGAGCTGTAACATGGGAATTGTCATTTTTGACTTACAAGAACTCAAATCCAGACTCGATAGAAAATTTGCAAAGAACTGCGCAAAATTCGGGTGCTCCACCTTTAAATTCTTGTCGAACTCCAATAATGTCCTTTGACCATGAGGAAGTTAACAAAACTTTCTCAGCATTTTGGCATAACAATGCCAATACATTGTTTCCCTTGCCAAATTACATTCTCCACTTCATTTGGTAAACATCCAATACCATGTCATCCCCACCACTACAATCATCACCTTTAACATAATCGGTGCCTTCAACGTTTCTTGTCGTGCACGGTGCCATCAATGATTTTAGCCCCCCTGTGCGCAATCAATTCGAACATCATGTATATATCCATATCATTATCCAATAAACACTTGGTGTGGCCCTGTATTAAGTAATCGACATGAAATTGTTGTCGATACTACTCCACTTAGATCGAACACTATAAACAAATTCATTATAAGAGCAATTTCTAGTAACCTTCATAGCAGCTGTGTATCTAGAGTACTTGCACAACAAAATCAAAGACATTTTGTCTACTGATTCATGAGAACAAAAAAATTAATATAGTCTATGCATCAATGATCATATAAAAAACGATACTAAAAATGAAGAAAGGTGCATAAACTGAGTATGGCCCCCATATCTCGTGCAAACACTAAAATGAATGATGAGGCTAATGCAGTAGTTAAGTGTACAAAAATGAGAATATTATAAAAATGTGTGATAGAACTGCAGGTGATGAGGGCATGAGTGAAAATGCATAAAACGCAGAAAATGAACTAAATGCGAAAAATGAGAATTTTATATCATGAATGAAGAAATGTACATAAACATAGTCTATATACATATCTCGTGCAAACACTAAAATGACTGATGAGGTTACTGCATCAGTGGAGTTAACGGAAAAATGAGAATATTATACAATTGCATGAAAGTAATGCATGAAATGAGAATATGAGTGAAAATGAAGAAAATGAAGAATAATATAGATGATAGGTGTGTACATATTGCATGCATACACTACAATGAATGATGGGGTTAATGCATCAGTGGAGTGAACGAATATTATATATAATATTACGATCATGTTAACTTCAAATAAATTGACATTAGTGATTACAAAAAATACTTGGATTTTTTCCGATCAAGCAAATGCTAGGTGTCCATATTTAATGATCTGGGAGAATAACAATCGACCATGAGATGTCGACCAAATATATGAGGCAATTTGCATTCTAAGTAGCTCGTTTGTGCACCACTAATAAAATGAGAACATGTGCATAATACCAAAATCGTAATGAAAAAATTGTATCGTGATTGACTATAGATTCACCAATCAATAGTAAAATTTGTTGGATTCCGTCGACCATTTTAGAAATTCTTCAATTTCTTCAATCGAAGCCAATGACCTTTAACCGTGAGTGCAATTGTTTGCTGTCCGTGAGAAATGTGCTTCTTCTCAACTACAGCAATACGATTGAAAACAAAATTCAAATTTGAATTCCAAAAATGTTGGAGGATGCCAATCCCCAAATTTTCTCAAAACATAGTATGATATCTAGTTGATCCTAAAATTGACTCATAATGGAATAATGTGTGCTAAGAATGGAATATCGTCTCATTTTCTTATATGGAAACAACAGACATTTACATGAATATTAAATTAAGGGCATAATAGACCCAAATACCTATAAAATGTTAAAATTAGACCTAATTGAAAAGTCAACTTTTGAATGGGACTTCATTCAAAACATTTGTAAAGGTAGGACCCAATGCCAAATAACTCAATAAATAACCATCTTTGTAGTGTGTATTGGAGGGAGATGACCATCAAACTTGTGTGTTGGGTGATGATATTAAAAGCTTACATCGAGTCTAAGGTTTCAACCTATGTAATTGGAGAAATATTACACAATATATGCTCGGTAGTCCAGAAATAAATGTTTATTAACTTTCAACGATTATAATAAACTGAATTTATAGAAAACGAAAATACAAAAAATAATACGAAAAAAGAATACGCAAATCGAGTCCTGTAAATGCAGTTTTCTTAAGAATAATTCACTGCTTATCAAAGGTGTTGTAGGTTTCTCCACCGGCGTCACTCTCCCAGGATAAAATAATTGACCCGAACGTTAGAACACCTCCAAAGATCGACTGCTCGAACGTACCTCATCTGTGTTTCTCTCTCTCACACAACTTGTAATCTCAGAATTGTATCATTGTATCTCACCTCTTCACCATACCTCATATCTCTGCAGAATACTAAAGGAGTTCTTATATAGAACTTCTCTCATGGAGGGTTACAAAAGAATTAAATAGGGACATCAATTGCCAAATGAATGGTATTGATTTTAAAATTCAATTGCCAATTGAATGGCCAATTAAACTGCCAATTGAATTCAGAAATCAATTCTAGAATAATGGCCATTTAAATTCAATATTTTCAACAATCCTCCCATGACTGAAATTGGCGGGAGTTCAAATCCAGATTACAAAGTTGACTGCAAGAGAGATAGACAACTGAAAGTTTTTGCATAAGATAGGTAGTGGTTAGCCTTGAACCTTCCCTTGTGAGAACCTATCGAATTTACCGACAAACAAGTGGGTGGTACCGCCTTGAACTAGCCTGCAGTAAATCGAGACAATAGGCTTCACACAACGACTTTTCCAACGAAGTTTTCGTTCTCACGATTGTGTTCGTTTTGGCTATGAAACACTCTTCCTAGTTCTGCAAGAATTTTCTCAAGAATTTTTTCTTGTCAAATTCTCAAAGAAGCGGCCCCACTTCATACTCACATAGGTGATTTTTATTCAATGGTATTTCTCTATACCAACCTAGCTCACCAGTAAAAGTCATTAAAAGCTAATGTTTAACCTCCAAAATTACCGCTGCATCATAAGAATATGTAAGAGTTCTCAAACTCCACGGTGATTATCCTAGGTATACGCAATTAAGTTGTCCCATTGAACCTAAATCTTGGGATCTCCAGTCAACTAGGTTGGATTTTTCTTCACGATACCTTTTTATGTCATAGGCTTTAATCACATTCCTGTCGATGCTCATTCAACTAATTCTCTGGTTAACTCTTTGGTCTGCAGATCCGCAATATTGTCCTTTGACTTTACGTAGTCAATTGTGACAACCCTACTTGAGAGTAATTTTTTAATGGTATTATGTCTACAACGTATATGTCTAGACTTACCATTATACATATGACTTTGTGCCCTATCTATTGCCGATTGACTGTCGTAATGGATACAAATAGCTGGCACTGGTCTAGGCTATCTTAGAATATTTTCTAGAAATTGTCGTAGCCATTCGGCTTCTTCAGTTTCTTTATCTAAAGCAATGAATTTTGATTCCGTCATAGAACGTGCTATACACATCGGTTTAGAAGATTTCTAAGATATCGCTGTACCACCTAGTAGAAAGACATATCCACTTGTAGACTTTAAGTCTTTTGTGTTCGATATCCAGTTTGCATCATAGTACCCTTCTACTACTGCCGGATATCTGGTGTAGTGCAGTCCCAGATCACGAGTATATCTCAAATAGTGTAGTAACTTAACTATAGATTTCCAGTGATCACGTTCTGGATTACTCGTGTATCGGCTCAGTCTACTTATTGAATAGACTATGTTAAGCCTTATATAACTCATCAAGTACATTAGACTCCCGATGACCTGAGAATATTTCAATTATGAGACACTTTCCCCCCATTCTTGGATAAATGGAGACTCAAGTCCACCGAGGTCCTGCGACTTTAGTGTTAGAATTGTTGAATTTTCTCAGAATCTTGTCAACATAGTGAGTTTGAGATAACGTAAGGCCGTCTAATGTTCTGATAATCTGGACACCAAGAATCACATTAGCGAAATTCATATCTTTCATGTCAAACTTTGACTTCAACATATCTTTAGTAGACTGGATAACCTTATCGTTACTTCCCACAATGAGCATGTCATCAATGTAGAGACACAGAATGACATAACCTTCATCAGTGTCTTTGACATATACACATTTGTCACATTCGTTGATTTGAAACCCATGTGACAATACTACATTGTCAAACTTCTCATGTCATTATTTAGGAGCTTGCTTTAGACCGTACAACAATCTAACTATCCTACAGACTTTTTTTTCGGGCGCAAAAAAACCCTCAGGTTATTCCATGTAGATTTTTTCATCTAAATCTTCATTTAGAAAAGCTATTTTTACATCCATCTGATTTATAGCTAGATTTTGTAAGGGCGCAATAGCGGTTATCATGCGAATTGAGATTATCTTGGATACAGGAGAATAAGTATCAAAGTAATCTAGGCATTCCTTTTATCTGTATCATTTGATAACAAGCCTAGTTTTGTACTTATTTATTGATCCATTTGCTTTCATCTTCCTCTTGAAGATCCATTTATAGCCCAAAGGTTTATTACCTTGTGGCAAATCCACTAGTTCTCACGTATAGTTCTACAGTATGAAATCAATCTCGCTTTTAATCGCTTTTTTTCAAAACAGAGCCTCGGGACAGCTCACAGCATCCTTGTACGTACGAGACTCATTTTCTAACAAGTAGGTTATAAATCCAGATAAAAAAAGGTTGATTTCTTAGCCTGTTTACTATGTCTTAGCTTTATATTAACTTTTTTTTCTTAGTTTCTACTACTATCATTAGCAGGATGCAAAGTCCATTTTATTAAACTGGACTCTCTAATAGATCTATACGAAAATATGTGTTCAAAGAACGACACATTTCTAGACTCCATGACTGTATTCTTGTGAATATCTGGTATTACAGATTAATACACAAGAAATAGATAAGCACTGCTATTTTGAGCATAATCGATGAAAATACAATCAACGATTTTTGAACATATCTTCTCCTTCTTAGGAGGAGATATAGCTACCTTCACAAGACACCCCATGTTCTTAAGTAATTATAGGTAGGCCTCCTACCCTTAAACAACTCATAAGGGGTTTTGTCATTCTTCTTGCGAGGTACTAAATTCAAAATGTGATTAGCGGTGAGAACCGCTTCACCCCACATGTTCTGAGGCAACCTAGAACTCACCAACATAGCATTCATCAT
>JAOTRH010001617.1:0-19257 GCA_034768845.1 Heliamphora exappendiculata
ATTTTTGTATTTAGTAATTTTTTATTTTTTAATTAAAAAATTTTAAATAAAATTTTGTAATTAAAAAAAACAAAAAACAAAGAAAATATAGGGTGTAAGTGTGAAAACAAGGAAATCAAGGAGTGTAAGTGTGAAATACTATTTTTCCGTCCAAAAATTAACAGAAAGTTAACTTTTGAATCAAAGTGCTACAAAAATTAAAAAGTAAGGGGGTGTAGTGATATTTCAAATAATAGAGGTGGTGACAGTAATATAACCTTTAAATAGAGGGGGTGTAAGTGTAATATACCCTTAAATTAATTGCAAACTTTTAAACGCAAATATAATAATCCAAAAATTGAATAATATTTTAAAATTATAATATCATAAGCTAATAATCTACTGGTTATTTTAACAAAACTAAACTAAAAGATCATATGCGAAGGTGTCCCCGACCACACAAAAGTCATCTACTCTTCAATGTATCCACTTGAAAAATGTTAATAGATTTTATAAGCTCACAAGCCGTGTGAATGATTAAGCACATATATTAATATATAATTTTAAATAAAGGGACAAAAATAAATTAATAACAAAAATCATGATTTCAAAATAAAGAGTACCACAATAATTTGCTAAAATATTTTTATCACAACTTTTCAATCCATATATATCTCAAATTTCATACAGAAAATTCATATATCAAAAGATAACATTTTCTATCTCAAAAATCGCATTGTTCTCAATGGTGATTATATCCGTAGACTTTTAACTATGCGTATTTTTTAATCATGAGTATATGACATATCACCATGAGATATTAAAAATATTTATAAAAATATATAAAATACTCCAATAGTTATCAAACATTTATTCTTGAAGAATACATATCATACATAAATTTCTCAAATAATTTTTAAGAAAATTGTATTTTCAATAAAGATACATAACATACAAAAATTATTCACATGCAATCCAATGAAGTATGCGAATTAATCGTTATCTTGAATTATGTAAACATAAAAATCTAATATTAATTAACACATAATACAGTCAATATTTAAATACTATAGGAACCCCATTAAAATTCTATTAGTACTATTGCTAATAATTTATTATTATTCAGTTCGTAATAATGTTTAAATTATAATAATTAGTCTAATCAAAACCATTAATTATTTCAATCTAAATTTAAGTAATAATATATTAAAATATCACAATACTCGGATTAAGTTTCACTATTATTTTATCAAATAATATTATTATTTTTAACTTATTATTATTATTATTTCTATTTTCTTTCAAGATATGTATTATTATTTTTTTTAATATTTAATAAGATCAAAATCATAAATTATTCTCATATAAGTCCGAATGACAACATATTAAAATATTAACTAATTGAGTTAAGTTTTATTATTAATCAATCGAATAACACTCGTATATATATGTATATATTACTTATTATTAATTTCATTGTCCGTTAAGATATTTATTATTTTTAATAGTTAATATTTAATCAAATTATGATCGTTCAATACCTCAATTTAGGTTTAAAGAATAATATATTAAAATACTACGATACTTGAGTCAAATTACAACATTGTTCTTATCAATTAATTAACTACTTAAGGTTTTATATATATATATATATATAACTTTAATCCTAGTATTTTATTTTATATCAAATTCCTTGGTATGTTTATCTACATGTATATTTTAACTTAATGATAATTTCATCCTTCTTAAAACTCTCTACCATATTCTATCTTTTGATTATCCTATCAAAACCAAATCAAAAATTTAAAATTATTTATAATTTTCTTTTTATATACAATTAAGACTTAATAATTAATTTTCTTTTAACTAAGAAATTTAGAATGTTACAAAAACTGTTTTCTTTATATATATATATTTTATTTTAAAAATTATTTAATTTTCTAGTTTGGTTCATGTTAATTTGGATACAATTGTGTATTGTTTTATTTTCATTTATGTATATGACTTATTTTTAATTTACAAACACAAAATTGAATATGATAATTTGTAGGATCCCATTAAATAACTAAACATGAAAATAGACAAAGAAGAGGATTAACAACGCATTGAGATTGCTATTTTAGAACTATTAGTTGCTCATTTGGCAAATTGACTTAAAGATAATTTTTGAAGCTTTTTGACATTTTGGTTTAAAGCGTAAAAAGCTAAAAAGTCTCGTTTTCTAACTTCTAGTTTTTACCCTATTAGTTTTTTAGTTTTTTGACTTTTCTAATAACAATTTTTTAATTTTAATTTTTGATTTTTTAATTTTTTTGTTTGGCAAAATCTCATTTAGACTGAAAGACAGTTTTAAAATTTCACATCTAGTATATTTGGCTTTTTTGATGATTTAAAAGTTACTAATTTTTTAACCAAATAATTTTTTAACCTTTTGGTTTAAAATAGATTAAAATCAAAAAGCTAACTTAAAATCAAAACAAACATGACCTAATTGATCAAAAATTATTTTTTAAAATTTTCTCCTCATCACAATTTAGAGAAGTAAAAGTCTTTAACCAGAAATTAGAAAGAAAAAAAAATTCAAAATACCCAAACAGTGCTATTAATTATTAGGTGAGTAACTTATGCAGCAGACCAGTCCAGCTCTGCCACTCTATTATCAATAGTCAATGATTCAGGTACACGCTGGCGTACAATTATTCACAATCTTTGAACAGGGTCACGTGTTTGGTCTCCTTCCACACAATCTTTGAACAAGGTCACGTGTTTGACAGTTTTGTCTCTTTGAACCAAGGTCACGGATTTGCCAATTTTGTTTATTTTTGTCCATTTTAAATTTTATTATTTTATTATTATTTTTATTTTTTAAAATTGTCTAGATAAAATAAATTCAAAACATAAATTTTTTTTATCAAAACATTTAAAAAATTCACTAAAAAAAGCATAAAATTTCACTTATTAACTTATTTTAGCTTTTTTTTTTATTTTTAAAATTTTTTTTATATTTTAATTAAAAATTTTACTTTTATAACTTATCTTAATAAAAAAAATTTAAAAATATAAAAATTTTATTAAAAATAAAAACAATTAAAATTAAATAAATAAATAAGTTATTATTCCAAACACGGCCAAAGCCAATTTGACTAAATAATTAAACTTTTGCTATTAGTTAGAAATAATTTTTCTTTATAAATTACTAATTTTTGCAATTTTAAACACCATCACTGAGTCTTCAATTATCAATGATTTAATATGAAGAATTGATAAAATAATTAGCATGAATTATTAGCTCAGAATCGTGATCCTATTAGCATTATCCACAAACGAAATGAAAAAAAAAATTTGAAGAAAAATGTTTTGAGTGGTAGGTGGCTGTCACATTTAGAGGATTTTATTATTATTATTTTTTTCTATTTTTATTTTTTGGCTATACATGTAGGGTTGTTTTTGTTCTACTATAGGGCTATAGATGGGAAAAAAATTCTAAAAAATTAAAAAAAAAACTTATCAAAAAGAATCTCATTAAGAAATTTTCACGCGCAAGTGATTGTGGACATGAATAATATAACTCTTCGTTGCGCTAACTCGTTTTCGAACCTTTCAAAAACCATGTGAGATGAAAATTTTGTTGTTCCATAACTTAAATCGAACTCCATTCGTGATTTTGTAAAAAGGTGTTGAACTTGAGTGATTCAATGAGTCGGATCAAGATAATGCTAAAAATATGTGTTTTGTGGGTAATTACTCATATGCAAACTTTAATTCCACCAAATTAGATACAAAAAATAGAGAAACTAATGGTAGGATTTCTTCAATTAGAGCGCTGATAAATGGTGAAGAATGACCATTTTTGATAAAAACAAAATGTACTGTCATTTTACTGATAGATTCACGGTAGCCAATTCATCGGGACAAGAAAAAAAAACTCTTTTGTTCCCTTTACTAAGCTATCTCCCTTTAACCGAGTGAGACCCATTCGAAAAAGTAGCGGCATTGAGAATAATATATGATGAAACAACTTAGTAATGATACAAGTATCAAGATAGCTTAAACTATGGGTTATACTTGTAATGATACAAGTATCAAGATAGCTTAAACTATGGGTTATACTTTATCAATTGTTTTGCAAACAAAATTTAAAAACAAGAATGAAGGAAATGTGGATAAAAAAACTATACCTTTCTCTTGGATATCTATTATTTGTGAGAAAATATCAATTGTTAACAAAATATAAAATTAAAAAGAATGATATAGTGTAATAACTCAAACTATTAATTTAAATTCATTATAAAAATTTAAAATAATCTTTGAAAATCTTTCATGTACAAATAAAATAAAAAGTTATATCTAATTATTATTTCTGTGATATTATTTTTATCTTTATTATAATTCTTATTTTTTTATTATTTTATATTTTTTTTATAATACACTGTACTTTTATTATTAAAACCAAACAAATTTAAGTACAATTTAAACTATTTAATCTAATAATTTTACTAATACTTTTATGTAAGATATTATTATTTTATTATTAACAATCTGGAGCCGGGAAACTGCTTTCTCTCTTCCTTTTCTTTCTTGTTTTTCTTTTTATAAAGTTTATAAAATAATAATTTTACAATTTGATTTTGCCCGGAGTAAATTAGCAGTGATTAAAACCGTTCATTGGCAGCATTAAATTGTCCAAAGGGTTATGAATACTGGTTATAACGAAAAGATGATGTGTACAGTGATGGCTTGCACGTTACAAACAACAAAAATAATAATACTAATTAAGGGTGATGTAACTGTATTTATTCGGGTGCAAGTCCAACGGAGTAATTTTTAGATAATCAAATTCGTTTATCAGCGGCGTTAGGTCGTCGAACGGGTAAGAGTCACTGATGGCTGAAAGATGGTGATATTTTTAGTGATAATTGATATGCGAACAAATAACAATTAATAATAACCATAATAAGTTTATTGAAGGGTGACCGTAGTGGTTACGGGTGGTGATCCGTAGGTGGTCTAGGGGTGGTGTGTGATGGTGCTCGTGGTCCAGGTGGTTTGGAGGTGGCGCCATGGTGTGAAAACAGAGAGAAAAACGGAAAGGAGAGAGAACCGGGAGTGGCGGAGGAAGGAGAGAGAAAAGTTCCCGGTGGAGCTGGCGGTGAACGGCGGCAAGGGAGTCGCCGACGGTGGCAATGGTTGCTGGCGTCGGCGGTGGTGGCAGACGGCGGCGTCGCGCGGTGAGGCGTCGCGCCTCTCTTCTCCTTTCTTTCTCTGGTTCTCTCTCTCTCTCTCAGATTACCGAAAAGATAAACCAAATGATACAAAAAGACAAAAACAGAAAATTGAAGAAGTGTGTAGAAGAAGCTAGGTTTTGTTTTTGTTTTTTGGTTTTTGTTTTTTTTGTCTTACTTAGTAAACTTAATAGTGTTTATTTTACTTAAATGACTTATTTTTATTCTTATTTTGTTTTTATTATTATTTTATTATTGTTATTGTTTTACATGATGATATATAGGTAATATATAGCTTGGTTATTTTGTGTTGTGATAGATTCGGATTGATTTTCGGTGCTGAACTTCATATCGGCTTACGAATGCATCTTTTTTATGATGAGTCTCAGATATTAAATTACTTGATACATTTTAAAGAATTTTTATTTAAAATTTGAATGCTTTGTGAAACTGATAAGTTTTAGTTTGACTTTGGATATCATTGAAAAATTATTTTGATGTATTACTGTATGATTGTTGGTTCAAACGGTGTCTCCGGCCACTGCGGGGTTCAGATACAGTGATAGAGTAATGATAAGGGTAGAGTCATGGCCAGATGACCACGGGATGATCATACCCACTAATGATTCTAAAGGTCGCTCCCTTATGTACTGACATTTGATCCGTTAAATAATATCATATTATAGGCTTATGCAAATGTGTTTTCTATGTGATGATACATAGACATTTTGATAGTCACAGTTGATGTCTGAAAACTGACAGATGAGATTTGAACAGATTATTTTATAAAATGCATGAATCCATGGTAAACCTGTAATTTAATATCTGAATAGTCATACGAGTTTTATGCTTATAACGTGATTTAAACTTATTTTGCAGGTAGTGTTGTATTAACTTTTGTCTTTACCTAGCTTTGGTGTAACTTTAGTTTTTGGAGATGTAAATCTGCTACATGTATTTAATATGTATAGTGGATTGTAAATTAGTTGTTTGTAGAGCTCGAGTTGTGAGTTTATAAGATTTATTTTGAGTGATTTCACATAGTTTACTTTGGATTATATTTTGTATTAAAATGCTTCCGTATGTAAAAATAATTTATGATTGTTTTTAAAGGAAATGAGAATCCCTAAACTCATCAGTTTAAAGAGCCTCGGGTGGGCGGTGACCCATTGACCGGTTACAGTCCTTTTCTTGGGCTAGGACGTGACAGAAATGATATCAGAGCTTAAATTTACAGATTAAGTTTTCTTAAAATTAGGTTAATATCGGCAAGGGTTTTAAAATCCCAGAGCAAAGGTTTTAAAATTTATCAAAATTCCAGAGCTTAGGACACTTTGCACTATCTTATGTGTCAGTGTCTCATGCATGAATCACTTTCTGTACATTGTATGATCGATATGGACCCTAGCTGACTGACTTCGATACCCGTGATAGCAATGTGATAAAACCCTCATACTCTTGAAAATCTTTAGGGCAAGACCTTTGAGTTTAGATGTATATTGATGTATTATTAAGGGAATATAGGTAGGTTTACATATTGGAAATCGCCAAATAGTAGATGAAAAAACTTTTACCCTAATACCACAAAACAGACAGTGATAATATATCATCATTACATTAAAATGAGTAAAGAGCATATATGATAAGGTATTGACAAACATGAGTAATTTAAGGTATAGTCAGACATTGATAAACATAATAGTAGTTTATGGGCAGGAAACCACGTGGCCTTCCTCAAACTTTATCTCTAAACCTGTAGTATCCCTATGGCCGCAGCTATATCTAATCTAGTGATGTATCCACATGAGTTAGGCAGCCTAACCAGATACAAACAAGGATATTTGAGAACCTATTGATTTGGATGTTATTTTAGGATCATCAGTGAATGGACCTAGAAGGGGTTAAGTTAGAAATAAGAGAAGTGAAAGTTTGAAGGGTAGTTTGAGGAGAATTAGTTTGGGAAAATGAATTTGGAAGTACAAGTTGGAAATAGCTTTGGGAATAAGAATTTTGAGAAGTAAATATGCTTCAAAAGTTATAAGGTAGTTTTGGATGAAAATGAGTTTGGAAGCCCAAGTTTTGGAAATAATTTTGGGTGCATAAATTTTAACAAGTAGTTTTATGAATCTGAGTTTTGAGAATAGTGTAAGGGATAGATAGAAATTCTTTGATCATTTGTAACTAAGCTAAATTTTAGGGTAGTAGTATGCAAAATTGCGTAGTTGTTCGGATAAGTTTGAACTTTTATGGGTTAAGTAGTTATGATTCTGAATAATGCGCTTTGTGTAGTAGTATGTAGAGGCAATATGAAGATAGAAGAAATTATTGAAAAACACGAACTATGATGAAAAATACGTTACCATTCGGAAGTAAAAACAAATAGTATTACAAATGTTGATTCGATCAATGTATTAATAACCTTTTAGAAAGTAAGGATACTACATAAAAACTAAAGAAAGACTAGTTGAGTATTAGGTTGAGTATACTAAGATAAGTTAGAGTCAATTGACCATAACATCTTGTCTTATCATTTTACTTATGTAATACCAAAACTCGTGTTTTGAATAACCTGTAGCATTGAACCTTACTCGTGAAAGTAATTGTGTTCTTCAATCTTCTGAGATATTCCTTTGAGCTGTACAAATCTGTGATCATTCATTCTGATTCATCTTAAAATAATAATAGTTCTTCTTAACCTTCTTATGTGTATCTCCGTAAAATTTTGATGACTTTTTCCAACGTGAAGAATAAATTCGGTAAATTCTTTGGCACATTTGAAATCCTAACCAGGAAAGTAAACTTCGATATTTGAATTGAAATACGTTTGGCCAACGTAATTTTAGGACAACTATCTAGTTGACTATCCACTTCCTTACATCTTTTTCTTGAAATCTTAATGTGATAACTCGATCCAGTTGTGAAAATTCTTGTTGATTCTCCTTTATGTTCTACAATCTAGAAGTTATCTTTGTCCCATCCTAAGAATTTGTTTCTAGAACACCAATAAGAAACAGTAGTCATTGAACTTTAGAACTTCTAGGGGAAAATAAGAAATTATGTGAACGTTCTCAAAAAACTTATCCAGAATATCTTTAGACAATGAAACAAAACATGCTTTTGAATACAGAACGCTAGATGTACATACCCATATTCGGAAAAATTATCCTACCTTATGATTGGTAACGACCTTATAAACAACCGTTTAAAAGAAACCCCCTTTTAATCAAATTCTGTACGTAGTTTTCTTCAAAATTCTAATATGTTTATATAAGAAAAGAAAATGAGAAATCATTTTACCAACACTTAACAAAACAAGGAGCGGTCCGATATTATCTACATACAAAGAAACTTATATAACATTATTACAAATAGATAATTAAAAGTACAAGAAATTATTAAATAAGATCACTATCCAATGACATGAGATAAATCAGTCTCCACCAAATCTCATCCCAAGTTTAACAAAATCATCACTAATCATATTCATACATGAATCTTACGGGAAATTGAATATGAGAAAATTAGTGGAAAAAAGACTACAAAGAATTCACACCCTTAAGCTAAATGAATTAATAAACTGAATTTTGAATACCTTGTTCAATCGGCTGAGCAATTATTCCTGAAGTCCAACTAGAAGAACAACTGATCACCGTTCCTTCTAAATGAGAAGTCTGAAAAAATTAATCAAGTCGAAAATATCCTCTTCTAATACACAATTTACCAAATCCTTTATGGATTACGAACTTTTAACCCCAACTATTTCGACCATTATTTTACTCATAACATATAAAACCAAACCCTAACTAAATGACAAGAACGACTCAACAAATGCATAAACTAGTCAAAAAAATTATGTCAAATTCAACTACCATACAACTATATCTCTAAACTTACAAATCTTCACAGCTCGAAGAAATATGTCTGAAAAAAATGAAAATGTAGGTTAAAAAACGATTATAAAAAAAAATCATCTAGAACAATAGGAGATGGAGACAAGAATTAAAACTCGAGACTAGAAGTTCTAAAACACTAACCCAAGAGGGGTCAAAAATCCAAAATCTGAACTAAGAAGTTAAAATGACAATAAAACACCAAAAAAGGATGACAATTAAAATGGGAAAAGACCATTAACCTTAAATACGGAGAAGTACCAATCTCTATAGTCTTGATAAGTTTTTACACTCATAATATCAAGAAACTCAAAACCCTTAAGAAAAAGTTTCACAAACATCCTTAATGTACCAAAAAAAGCGAACGTAATACTAATATAAATTTCTCCTTAAAATTATACTTTAAACTCACACCACTTCAAAGATCTCATAATGAAGACTCATGAAAAGAAATTAAGAACTTCGAAAACCACGGCGCCACCTCCAGACCACCTGGACCACCAGCACCATCACACACCACCCCTAGACCACCTACCGATCACCACCGGTAACCACAACCATCACCTTTCAATAAACTTATTATGGTTATTATTAATTGTTATTTGTTCGCACATCAATCATCACTAAGATTATCACCATCTTTCAGCCACCAGTGACTCTTACCCGTTCTACAACCTAACGCCGCTAATGAACGGCTTTGATTATCGAAAAATTACTCCGTTGGACTTGAACCTGAATAAATACAGTTACGTCACCCTTAATTAGTATTATTATTTTTGTTGTCTGTAACGTGCAAGACCATCATTGTACATATCATCTTTTCGCTATCACCAGCGTTCATAACCCTTTTGATGGTTCAACACCGCTAATGAACGGTTTCGATCGTCGGTAAATTACTCTGGCGAAATCAAACTATAAAATTATTGTTTCATAAACTGTATAAAAAAAAAACAAGAAAGAAAAGGAAGAGAGGAAGCAATTTTCCGGATCCAGATTGTTAATAATATAATAATAATATCTTACATAAAAGTCTTAGTAAAATTATTAGATTAAATAGTTTAAATTGTACTTAAATTTGTTTGGTTTTAACAATAAAAGTACAGTGTATAATAAAAAATATATATAAAATAATAAGAAAATAAGAATAGTATCGCGAAAATAATAATTAGATACAACTCTTTATTTTATTTGTACATGATATATAGGTAATATATAGCTTGATTGTTTTGTGTTGTGATAGATTCGGACTGATTTTCGGTGCTGAATTTCATATCGGCTTACGAGGACACCTTTTTGATGGCAAGTCTCATATATTAAATTACTTAATACATTTTAAAGAATTTTTATTTAAAATTTGAATGGTTTGTGAAACTGATAAGTTTTAGCTTGACCATGGATATTGTTGAGAAATTATTTTGATATATTGTTGCATGATTGTTGATTCAAACGGTGCCCCCGGCCACTACGGGGTTCAGATACAGTGACGGAATAGTAATAAGGGTGGGGGTCACGACCAGATGACCACGAGATGATCATGTCCAGTTATGACTCTAAGGATTGCCCCTTTATGTACTGGCATTTGATTTGTTGAACAATATCATATTATAGGCTTCTGCAAATGTATTTTCTATGTGACGATACATAGATATTTTGATGGTTACAGTTGATACCTGAAAACTGACAGATGAGATTTGAACAAATTATTTTATAAAATGCATGAATTCATGGTAAACCTGTAATTTAATATTTGAATACTCATACGAGCTTTATACTTATGACGTGGTTTAAATTTATTTTGCAGGTAGTGATGTACTAACTTTTGTCTTTGCCTAGTTTTGGGTATAACTTTAGTTTTTGGAGATGTAAATCTACTACCTGTGTTTAATATGTATAGTGGGTTGTAAAATAGTTGTTTGTAGAGCTCGAGTTGTGAGTTTATAAGATGTATTTTGAGTGACTTCACATAGTTTTTTCTGGATTATATTTTGTATTAAAACGCTTTCGTATGTAAAAATGATTTATGATTGTTTTTAAAGGAAATGAGAATCCCTAAACTCGTCGGTTTAAAGAGTCTCGAGTGGGCAGTGACCCACTGGTCAGTCACAGCCCTTTTCTTGGGTTAGGACGGGACATATAGACTCAATAGTGGAGGACATATACATCATTTCTTTGGGTATTTTCAAGCTTGGTTTTCCTTATGGGGATCATTCTTTGGTTGGTCATTTTGCTGAAAAGTGGGTTTCATTTCATTATGTTAAAGCATGGGTAAGAGGAATATAGAAAGATACTATTAAGAATGTTGTTCCAATTGAGAACAGAATTGAATTTTATTTCCAAATTTAAGAATTGAGAACTTCTTGATGATATTCTTGAGAATGGTCTTTACCATTGTGGGGGGCAGTATGTGGTAGTTAAAATATGGTGTTAGAAAATTAAGCCTCTGATTTAATTCTTTTTTTATTTGGCAAATCTGTATTGCAGCGTAGCAAGAAATTGGATGTATCTTTGTGTATTGCAGCGTAGCAAGAAATACACCAAAAATTATCAAAAAATTGCAAGCGATGTCAGACCGCTCGATAGATTGATCGAGCGATCAAGTGATGCTCTAGTTTGTGCATCAGGTTTACACTATTTCTGCATAGCTTTGCACAAAAAGCAAAAATACTATAAGCCTGATAAGATCGATCAATCGGTTCATACGTGCACACAATTTTAAGTGCAGCCAGCAACTAAGGTTTTTGAGGTTCCTTATATATATGCACTTTAGGCTACTAGGGTTAACATGTCTCCTTTGATTATATATTGTGATCCTTTAGCCCCCAAGGAGCCTCTCTATTGATGAAAAACTCACAAGTCATCCAAGAGCCTGATTGAAGAATATCCTTGGAGTTTTTCTATACTTGATGATCATTTAGATTTTGTGTTACCAAGAACATCAAGTAGCCAAACCTTCAACGTTCCATTCGAGTTTTTGGTGTTTTTTAAGTAGATTTTCAAGGGTTTGAAATTTAGTTGTGTATTTCGTCAACTGCAAAAATTCGATTGTGATTTTCAACGGCAGTCAAGCACAAGAGTTGATGCATATGGATTCGGAAAAAGTAGGCCTGCATTAGAAGGTTGTGGGTTCAGGGGTTGTTTGTAAGATTCTCTTATAGCCAACATTTGTTATAGTGTTCGATTTTTCTAGACCTGGATTGATCTCGTAGTTTTTATCCGATTTGAAATTTTTGACATAAAAATTATCGTGTAACGTGTGTGGTTGTGGTTGTTTATTTTTTGTTGGCTTGTATGTTTGTTTTATTTATTTGGCGTATTTGGCTTCTTTAGATAAATCAATTAGTGCAAATCAATTTGTAAATAAAATTTTTTAATTGGTATAAAAGCGGTCACTTAAAAAAATTTATTAATGCTTTTTTATAAGTGTGATCCTTGATTGATTTGCAAAAATGAATTTTCTTAGAGAGGGTGCCTCAACTGGTAGACTATCCCATCTGAACGGATCAAATTACCTTTTTTGAAAAGTTCGCATGAGAGCCTTTTTAAAATCTATAGATCAACGTGTGTGGCTTTCTGTTGTTGAGAGATACAAGCATTCTACCATTGTTGTTGATAGAAAAATCGTTCATAAGCTCGCGACTAGATGCGATATAACTAATTTTGAAGATGCAGGCTGAAACTGCAATGCCATAAATGTTATTTTTAACGGAGTCACACAAGATGAGTTTCATCGAATAAGTACGTGTGACTTGGCTAAAGAAGTTTGAAATATTTTTGAATTCACTCGTGAATGGACTGAAATCATAAAAGTCTTAAAATCTTAACGTTTTACCTCTAGTTTTAAACTTTACGTATGAAAGACGATGAAAGGTTTGATGATTTTTTCGCAAGTCTAAGTGACATTGTGAATGCCTTTTTTAACCTCAGCGAAAAAATTTCAAATTTTATAATTTTTTGAAAAATTCTTCGACCTTTATTTGAATGTTTCCAATTAAAAGTCACGGTAATAGAGAAGTTTAAGATATTGACTCTATTTCTATTGAAATTTTAGTTGAAAACCTACAAACTTAGGAGCTAAATTTTAAAAATAAAAAGGTTTTAAAAATTTGGTGTTTTCATTAACTCAAGGTTCTACTAGTGATTCTGATGATGATTTGGATTCTTAGATGATGGTTATTTTTGTGAAGAAGTTCAAAAGATATTTAAAAAATAAAAAGATTAATTAGGAATAAAAATCACAAAAGAAACACGAGAAACAAAAAAAACAAAAAATATGTCAAATTTTATCAAAAAATTGTCAAAAGGCTAAGGGTCCGCTTGGTTGTGTTTTCTAAAATTGTAATTTAAAAATTATTTTTAAAAAATAAATTTGAAAATTATTTTCTAATATTTTGAAAAAAGAAATTGTATTTGGTATACTACTTTTTGAAATTCTAACCCTAACCCTAATGCCAGCGAGTAGCAGAAGGGGAACTAGAGCTCGCGTCGCCACCGACGAGTAGCAGAAGAGGAACCAGAGCTCGCGTCGCCGCCGGTAAGTAGCAGAAAACCTATTCGCGACGCCGATGTCGACGACAACGACGATCTGTGTTTGATTTTGTGTTTGACAACGACAATATGTGTTTGACAACGACAACAACGACGATTTGTGTCAGAAAATGCTTCGCAACCAAATGGCGGCGAGTATCGATGACGATTTGTGAAAGGCAACGACGACAATGCCTTAGATGGCGAAGAAAGCTCACGACGGCGACGGCGAAGAAAGCTCACGGCGACGACAGTGACTTCGATGGCAAAGAAAGTTCGCGACAGCGACGACTTCGAACAACGACGACGACAACTTCAAACTGCGAAGCTGACCCTTTTTGTGTTTTCATTTTGTCAGAAGAAAAAAAAAACGAATCAAAAAATGTGAAAACAAGTTTTTCATCTTTTCAAAAAACATCCAATTTTTAACTTAGTTTTTTCTCTTCTTTTGAAATTTTTTTTCCAAAATTGTTACCAAACGAATTTTTTGGAATTATGTATTCATAATTCTCGAGAAATTATTTTCGAAAAACCAAACCAAACGAGACCTAAATTTCTGAAGTCCAATGCTATGAATGTGAAGGATATGAACATATGGCTAAAGAATACTCGAACTTTCTTAAAAGAATACATCAGACCTCATTGTACTGAAATTGAGAAATTAAGAAATTGAGAATGAGGTATTGCTGGTCATATACGTCCAAATTGCATGAAATTGAGAATGAGGTATTCATATAAGGATTTTGTTCCTATTTATTATCACTATACTATAAACAGATACATCAGACCTCATTGCACTAGGTTGATTGAACAAAATAGGTTCGAATTTAACATTCCACATCAACCTAGGAAAACTTATATCTCAATCCCAGAACCTAGGCCTTTAAAAATTAAGAAAATTTGGGCCAACAAAAGTGATCTAGACTGCATTCTTGCAAGTCGAAATCCTTGATTTTTTTTTTTATAGATTTGTTTGTTTGAGTCATTTTTAAAACAAAATTTAATTATTTTTTTGAGTCCTTATAAAATAAAAATTATCGAAAACTTTATTAAATATTGAGTACTATTTTTGTGCATTATTTTATTTTATTTTTGCTAAAGTCCCAGAGTTTCATTTTTGAGATTAAACACACATCATTGATTCCTGGTTAACCTAGTTTTTAGTGGTTTAGAACATCTTCAGATATGAGTTTATTTTGTACACAACTTGAACGCCGATAAATGCAGGAATTCTCTAAACTTGAGTTCAAATTTATTTATGAGTCTTTCTTATTTTTTTAGTTTTCTAAGTTGTTAAAAAATGACCTCATAGTAGTGACCCATTTGAACTTAATGTTTAAATTCCTTTCTTATTTTGATTTTGTACATTTTGTCTTGCAAAAATGGCTACTTATACGAACCGTGTCTTTTCGCTCGTATTAGTGTGAAAACCGCCGATGAAAGCATGAAAAAAAAAGAAAAAAAAAAGAAAAAAAAAAGAGAAAGAGAAAGAGAAGAAAAGTTTGCATTCTTTAGTTGAGGGGGAGTTAATTCTATAAAGTGAATTGGGTCAAGACTAATTTAATTTTGTGACTGACTTGATTTCTGGTAATTAAATGTGACTCAGGCATATATATCTCATATAGAATTTGATATTGAAGTTTGAAAAAAATATTTCAAGTCACACACAAATTGTTTTATATAAAATTTATTATGATTATGTTCTTTCATAAATGAACATGTTATGTTGGATTCTATGTGTTTTGGTCAATTTAATTAGACTATGTAGTTTCAAATATATAGAATGTGTATGAGTCATATACTTGCTCTTTAATTTTGTTCCCTACACAAAAAGGTTTGTTTAGTTTTTTTCTTTCGTTTTTTTAGTTTGTCAATTCGTGACAAAAAGTGGAAGATAGATGTGGTTAATGGGGAGAGTTTATTTTTGAGAAGGAGATAGATGTGGATAAGAGGGAGAGTTTATTTTTGAGGAGGCGGGAGTGGTTTTTTTTCTTGTTTCGTATTGTTTGTGTTTTTAGTCAGTTGGAGATTAATGCATGTCTATAGGATAATTTGGCTTGTTGGATTTTGTCAAAAAATTGTCAAAGGAAGAAATTATTAAAAAATTAAGACTTTGGTTTATTTCTTTTTTATTTGAAAATTTTGTGACAAATTAATTTATATTTTATTCTTTGATATTTAATACTTGGTCTATTAGAGGTATCTTTGTGTATTGCAATGCTGCAAGAATTACCATTTATAAGCTACTTCTTTCAACAATCCCAAACACCTAAATTATTTTGTAACGAAAGACAAATTGTAGCTTTCCTTATCCCTTCCTCTCTCCTTTTGGTTCGTTTATGGTGAATTATTTATTAGTATCTCTTATTACAAACTACAATACATTACAGGTAAAGGAAATGTACAAGGCACTTTATGTAATTAATTTCTCTCAGATCCCACTTGTATAGATTGTGACAGTACTCAAATCTCTTGAGTACTTTATGTCATTGATTTTTTGTGAAAAATAATCATAGAAAATCACGAAGTCTTGTAGAATTAAAGTGTAAAAAAGAGAGAGTTTGGAGTTGGATTTATTATTATTATTAAATAGTGGGGTTAGGACAGCTGATCCTTGAAGGTTGCTGAGCTTTGAAATTAATAATGTTAGCTAAGAACTCAGGCCATGTTTGATGGCTCTAGCAAGGGTGGATTGAATTCATAGTTTTAGGATTGAATTCTTAGTTTTAAAAATCGGCTTTTATCATTACGTAGCGCCGTTACGTATAGGTTTCGGTACATTTCGATATCCATTAGGACCGATTTAGTACTGTAACGAAAAACCCCATTCATGTGTAAAAGTTGTTACGATTATCGTAAAGGCCATTATGATAAAAGTGACTCTTCAATCTATGAATCAATTAAAAACATTTTTGAGTGTAATTTATTCTACTTTTTTCATCAAAAAAGTATTCATAGAAACAAAATATCTCATACCTACTTGGGTGAAGCGTGATTTGCAAAATTTGCATGATTCTTAATAAAAAATTTTTTTTACTTTATTGAAATGCAAAAATATCTGATTCTTTGTAGTCTAAATTTGTTCAAGATCAATGTATAGTATATTAAGCATGTTTAGATCTTGTTTTGTTTATTTTAGGTTAAATTTATATATTTAATGTTGGATTACTTTTTGATTATTTTAGAACCTAAAAAAATATTTTTTAGATTACTTGTTCAAAGTCTATGGAAACTAAGTTTAAAATTATTAGATTTTTTTAAAACTGAATTCGCATAGTGATTCAGCAAATTTGCTCGTGTGTTCTGAACTATTAATTATTTTTTCTTAATGCATCACAACATATGAATCTTTATAGTGCTCGAGAAGTAGAATCCTCTTTATGTTTATTATCGGTAGAGATGCAAGTTGAGCTCAATATACCTTGTTTTCAATCTATTTTACTATTCCGAAACAACAATCTATCTATATAGAAAGAGATTTATTAAAGAACTTGTTAAGTCACCAATTGTTCCAAAAACTTAAATTGTTTAGAAATTAACCTAACAATGTATATCAAGTTAGCTATCTAATACTACCCCTTACGTATGATCCTGTCTAGCACATGAAAAGTTAAACAAACTAAATTAAACAGGTGCACTAACGCATATAGTGCACAATAATAAATATAATAAAAATATATATATCACGAGACTTAAACCCAATGTCTCGTGGAATTAAAGCTCTGATACCATATTAAATCATTAATATCTTAAAAACTTAAACTGTTAAGAAACGTGCCAAATATTGTACATCAAGCTATCTAATAGAACCGATCTAAGTATTTAAAATATTAACTTTTAGAACAGTCTTATTTTCATATCTACGAAAGGTAAATTTAGAATATTTATATCTTTGAATTTTTTAAGTTAAATTTATATATGTAATGTTGCATTTCTTTTTTACTATTATGATTTAAAAAATTTTAAAACTAGCTTTTAAAGTATTTGTTTAAAATCTATAAAAAGTATGTTTAGAATCTTTAGATCTTGATTGTTTTAATTGTGTAAACTCATTAATTGATATAGTATAAAGATTTGAAATCAGATTTTAATCTTGTGATTTTTTTCTTTGGAATTTTTTACGTAAAACTTATTATCTTGCAATTTTGATTATTGCTTATTTTATATTTCTTTAATTAATCCTATTTAATCACTAGCAGAAAAATTATTTATTCTACTGCAAATATTTTATTATTTTCCTAACAAATAAAAGCCTCAATCTACATTTAGTTTTACTGCCTTTTCTGGTTTCTTGCAAAGTCTTCCATATTTCGTTTCCGTTATATTGGCATAATCGAGTACACATCACAGTGTTAACAACAAATTAAAGATGGAGCCGAATGGGACTTATAACTACTTTCCATTGCTATGTTACATATGACATCTACCAAACACAAAATGTGCACAAAATGTGGGTGTTTGTCATTATTTAAATTAATGTATTATAAATTATAATTTATAGTAAAAGATGTGAATATTTGATCAATATGTTAACTTATAGCTGAAATAGAGAAAAAATCGTGATAATTTATAATAAAAATTATAGTATTTCAAAATAAATTATAATTTATTATTAAAATTAATAGTAAGAAGTTAAAACTAGCCCCAGAAACGACACTGAACACCCCCCATTATTCAGTTTCTGGTGAACATTATTCAGTTTCTGGTGGGACAAGCGACTACTAATGATAATTAACTACTTTTAAT
The DNA here is from genome assembly GCA_034768845.1 of Heliamphora exappendiculata. Taxonomy (NCBI): domain Eukaryota; kingdom Viridiplantae; phylum Streptophyta; class Magnoliopsida; order Ericales; family Sarraceniaceae; genus Heliamphora; species Heliamphora exappendiculata. The sequence continues at coordinate 18,362 of JAOTRH010001617.1, forward strand.
CAATGTCCTAAATACTTTTAATCACCCACCTACTTGAGTGTATCTAGAGCCTAAATAGTGGTTACCCTCTTAAGTTGCCTATGTTTGGCCAAGCAACTTTCAAGGCTTTTTGTTTAATTTTTTTTAAAAAACCTTAATTGTTTGGCCTTCTATTGTAATCAATTTATTTTTTTTATTTCTTTTCATATCTATTTTTTTATAAAAAAAGATAAAAAAAATATTAAAATATCTTTAAAAAAACTAAGCCAAATACAAGTTATAGAACTCAAATTTCAATTAGGCCTTGTACTTGACTTTGGGGTTGGTATATTTTTTTATAGTTCAATTTAAAATCAGCTAAATTATGCTACAATCATTATTTATGATTCACGGCTTGCTTAATTTATTATTCTGGTAAAGACGGAGAAGCTGCGAGACTTGTATCTTTCGTGACAATTAGATTTTGTTTGTTTTAATATAAAATATTTTATTTATTTTTTTAATACATAATTAATAAAAAAATGTAAAATATTAGAAAAAAATTTTACATCCAAAGAATAAAATTAAATTACATAAAAGAAGTCATTTTCATCTCAAGTGATGACGACAATGGTTGTAGTGGTGACGATGGATACGACAACGATAAAAGTTGTGGTAGTTGCATCGGTGATGGTAGAGGCGGTGGGAATAGTTGTGTCAGTGGCAACAAAATGTTGGTAGCATGAACCATGACAGTGGCAGTAGAGGTGGGGGCTGTAATGGCGGCGACAGTAGTGATGGAGGTGTTGGCAGTGTTGGAGTAGGTGGTGGTGGTGGTGGCGGTGATGGTGATGCCGTAAATGGTAGTGGTTGCAGTGGTGGAGGTGGTGGTTGTGGCCATGGTGGTCGTAATGAAGATGGTAATGGCAATACTAGCA
>JAOTRH010001628.1:0-58112 GCA_034768845.1 Heliamphora exappendiculata
ATTATTTTTTTAATATAATGTAATATAATTACATAGTTTTTAATATTCAATCTTGAATTTTTACATAAGTAATTTATGCAACAAATTTAACAATGAACAAATTTAAAAACAATACACATCATTAAAATATATTCAAAATCAAGCACATATAAATGCTTAAGACCCTGATTCACATAGTGAAGGATTCAATACTCTGATTCCTGATATAATGTCATCTCATATGTTTTTTTTTTCTCACTTTCCATTTATATGCACAATTTTAAAATCTAGAATCAATTAAATTACATATCACTATTTTAAAATGGTATGTTGGCAAAATCTTTAGTAAATCTAACCTTTTATTTTTATATGTATATAAATAATGGGTAACTCGAGTGATAAACAATGGACAAGAGTTTGATGACAATAACAAATAGATTAGGAAGTATGCAATATAAACAAGGGGTGAAAGCATTTATTGAATTTGCAATGAAAAATATTGGACTAGAGGATAAGATACGGTGTCCGTTCGTCGATTGCTTAAACGATGAAAAACATAGTAGCAAAGTTGTTAAAATTTATTTGATTCGAAGAGGAATTTCCCTTTCTTATAGAACTTGGCTTTATCATGGGGAATCTATTCCCGTGCATCAACCTCATGCACTAAATACTAATAACAATGATGATGATGAACATAAGGATGGAGTAGTAGGAGAAGTCTCTGAGAACGATGACCAATTGCCTGAAATGTTGGAACAAATTTATAGGGGTGACCTTGTAGATGATGATATCGATGAATTTCTTTATAGCTTCGACAGGGAAGATGTGCAAAATTTTAAAAAGTTGTTTGATGATGCACAACGTAAAATGTAACCAATGTGCGAAAAGACTATATTAACATTTGTTGTTAAGATGCTTCATGTTAAGGGGTATAACAAGTGGAGCAACAACTCATTCGATATGGCTATGAAGATATTCAAAGAAATTCTCCTGGAGTGTTATTCAACTGTTCCTTGGGCATTTTATGAAGCCAAGAAATTTTTATGTGATTTGGGCTTAGGATATGTGCCAATTCATGCATATAAATTTGACTATGCATTGTTTTGGAAAGAGAATGTTAATCTAGAAAATTGCCCTGTATGTAAGGAGTCTATGTACAAGATAAACGACGATAATGGTAAGAAAATCCCTCAGAAGATATTGCTGTACTTTCCATTGAAACCAAGGTTGAAGAGATTATACATGTCAAAACAAACAGCTTCGTTAGAACAAAATTCTATCCAGATGAAAGCGTAGCCCACCATGGGGATACTAAGGATCCGCTATCCGATCATTGAAAACCAAACCCCAGGCCCCTGAGAAGTTAGAGAGAAGGCACAACTTTTGTTCGGGAAAAAGGAAACTTAGCTTGTAAGTTATGAAAATATATTTTTCAAAATATCTAAGGCTACATATTTATAGGCTCGTAAAAATATCTTTTTTTTTCAGCCCCGGTAACCAACCCTATATGCATTTTTAAACCCGAACATGCAGCAAAACACGTATACACTTGCTGTTCTACGACACATAAGCATAAAAGAACACATCATATATATATATATATATATAATAGAACTAGGTCTCACAAATGATGAAGGAGAAGATGATAATCAAATTGATTTTGACATCGATCTTGATATAGAACTTTGACGTACTTCTAAAACATAAATGATAGTAGTTGTTATTTGACGTACTTCTAATACATAAATGATAATAGTTGTTACTATGAGAAATATGTTATATGCTTGTCGGTTGTTTTATTGTTTATTACTTGTAACATATGCAATTTTTTAAAGTCTAACCATAAATAGAATAATTCATAAAAGGATTAATTCATGTTCTTCCTAAAAAATTATGTAGTGTGAAAGATGCCCAAGGACGATAAAGTGTTTGTGAAGCCAGGGTCCTTAATCCATAAAAGAATAGAATATGAAAAGTTGAGACAAAAAACTATTGAAAAGAATTCAACAAAATTAAATAGTTTGGGGTTAAGGACCATGGCAAACTCGTTGGGTGGTACGATCCAAAGGGTTGAGAGTAAAAGGAATAGGGAGGGAAAGAGCAACATGTGTATTGCTGATGACAACGGGGAGTATCAACTGCCTGATGATGAGGAAAGGCTAAGTTCTTCCAGCGAAGACGAAGAGCCCTTGAGGTCTCAAACGAATAAGGTAATATATGCATGTGTAAAATACTATGAAATAGTAACTTTTTGTTTTTTACTTGTTTAATATGTTAGTAATTTATTTTATTATTTTGTCAGATGCCTCCAGAAAAGAAGTTTTATAGTCAGCCTACTCGTGCCAAAAGCACACTTGAGGTGCTGATGCATCAACCTACCCACTCTAACGATCTTCCCAACCTAAATACTGTGACAAGCAATGTGGATGACATAGTAGCTGTACTATCTATTTTTGGGCCCAATGCACTATCTTCGCTCACACAGACAAGCGGCATTGGTAAGTTTACTTTGCTTTATATGTTATGTTAATTTACTTTCTTCGTTAACCATTATGTAAGAATAAATTTGCATAGCTTCATCATTGATTCTGATACTGGTTAGTGGCCAATTTTCTTCATGCTATGTCAAATAACATATAATGTGCACAGTTTTTGCCATCCCTAAACATTTTAAATGACAAAATGTTAGTTACAGCAATATAGATACTAGCAGCTGCATTAAGCACCAGTCCTAGGAAGCATGGACATTTCTTGTAAGGAGCCCACACTATTACACTCTTCAACACCCTAAGGAACATGTCCACATAGCCCAAAAATCTAGATTTTTTTTTCAAATAAAGCATTATTATTCACATGACAGAAACATGCTAAAAATGTAACATGAAATTTATTATTTAGGAATGTGAGACCCTGTACCATTTCATTTTGATATATATGTATATTCGGTGTTTTTCAACACGTTTTGGCATTTTTTCTTTAATATGATTATATGCGTTTTTGTAAGGGCCCGGTACCTGTTTATTTTGTGATTTCATGTTTTCGGTTAAATGAGGAGACATAATTGAATCTGGGTGTGGGTGCTATAAAATCTTATTCATTTATGATGGAATTAATGATATATGAAGGTGAAATTAAAGTACACAGTGATGAATGATATTGTTATGACTGTGATAATGGAAAGATTCAAGTATTAAAATAGGAGCAAAGTTGGGAGTTTGAGTTGAAATTTAAGAAAATTCGCAGAATTATGCTTCAGGGTCACTGCTCAAGCAGTGGGGGTCTGCACGAGCGGACTATCCGGATAAGTTTGGAATAATCCAGAAGATTGGAGAAATATTTGGGGAATATATTATATACACACATCTCCCAGACCCATGTGAGAACCAAACTCCTCATTTCTCTTCTCTCCCTTCTCTCTCTTCATGAGAGAAACCCACCCCTACCATTAAACCCTAACCCTTCTTCACTCAAATTGAAGCTTTAAAGCAAGATTGGGAGCAAGCAAGGAGGGAGATTAAGCTTTGGAGCAAGGAGGTGGAAGATGGAGCATCAAGAAAGCAAGATCTATCAGCATTCAAACGCAAGGAGGGAGAAATTGGAGTAATATCAAGCTTTTGAGCAAATTCGAGGTATGATCCAGACTCTCTCATATGTTTGATATGATTTGAGTTGATATTTTACTTGCATGAGTAAAAATCTAGTTAATTTCATAGGAGATGTGAAGAACTTGGGAGGTGTGTTAAAGTTGAGTTGGGTTTCATGAAATGGGGGTTTTTGAGAAGTAATTAACCATGATGTTTGAAGATTTGTGGTATAAAAAGTGTTTATGAGACTTCTAATTCAATTATGTGTTTAAAATTGGAAATTTGAAGTATAATTGTGAAGAGAATGTAGATTGGGGCTTGAAACTAAAAACAAGGACAAATCTGGGGTTTTCATGAGCACCAGCGTGGTTGAGCGGAGCCCTATCCGCTCGAGTGCCCGGCGTCCACTTGAGGGGACTAACTGCGCAAGGTTAACTTTGTTTGATCATATCTCACTCATCCGGACTCCGAATTGCGTCATTCTTGTACTCAAATCGAAGCCCCAAAAGTCTTCTTTCCAACAAGACTACTCTCACAAAAAAATTTATTTTGTAGAAAAAGTTATGATTAAAGTAGTAAGGGTACGTAAAATTTTCTTAACTATCTTTCACCCGATTTTGGCCAAATGCTTTGAAAATGTATATTTTCATCAATATTGAACTTTTTATCAAATTTCTTACCCCTTGGGCTGTGGATTTACCCACCTTACTACACTTGGGTTGGGATGCTAGTATCATACCGATTGGAGGTATTGCAACAAAAATGAGTTTTTGATATGTAATCGAAGTTTTAAGAACGAGTATGATTTTGGATAATTATGGGCTATGTCATGATATAGTTATTATTATGATTTTGAGCTTTAGAAAGAAAATATGGTGTTTAACTTGTATATATATGTATATGCATATGATGGGTGCATTATGTTTCTTTCAAATGACATGGTTATGTGCGAGTTAATTACGTGTTGCATTTCTTGAAGTTGATAAACGGAATGTGATTTATGAGAAATCATGTGCTAAAATTTATGATGGCATTTGAATGGAAGGAAAGGATATAATGTTAAAAATAAGACTTGATTGGAAATAAAATGGGAAGTTGAAATAAAAAAATGAAAAAGATGTATTCTGAGAAAATATTTGGGGAGAGGAACCAGTTGTAGGTTGGACTCCCGAATTTTTGTGAAAAATGAACAAATAATGAACCGTATGGATTAATGTGGATTAAGTTGGCCTAGCAGATCCGCGGTGAAAAACTGAAAACTTGCGCAAAACGGGGACCACGTGCCCACGGGTTAGCCCCTGAAACGTGGTGTTGTATCGTGGTGAGTTATAGAGCTATCTATTAACCTATGGCTTTGTGTAGCCTATTGGGATAATAGGGAGGGGTTTCTATAAGCTGCACCCAATATCGGTTCATGAATTGTGATAAATTAACTATGATACGATTTTTGCGAAAAATCGGGTAATGAAAATGTGATTTGATTTTTGTGAAAAATCAAAAAATGAGAATAAATGTGAAAAAAAAGAATGTGTTGAAAAGGCTTAAGAAATGAATAACTTGGCGTGCGTGGGTGTGTATGTGGGAATAAATAACAAATTTATGGAACTTGCATTTTTATTCCGGTTGCACCCATCACACCTCACAAATCTTGCATTACATGTGAGTTAATCTATATCCTATGAGCTTCGGCTCATGTATATATGTCAAACACAATTTAGGTTCCGAAGAGCGGGGTGACACCAAGGCTGTGAAAGCTTTTGGAAAAAGCCAGTAGATGGAGCTATTACGTATCTTTTGTTCTTATTGTACATTAAACAAGAAAGTGATATAATGAAAGAGGATAGTCAATGTTGTATGTTATTCTAAAAATTGTGGTAAACAAGGAAATGTAGTTCGGGAACTTGATTCGTTTTGTTAAATCTTTTAAATGATATGTACATTATTTTCTAAGGTCTTGGACATTACTTTTGATGATGATTTATGTACAATGAGTTGTAGGGTTTAGTTCACGGACTTGGGTTTGGGTCGTGACAGAATGGTATCAAAGCTCTAGGTTTGAATACCTAGGAGCCGTGGGGAGTAACCATGACCATAATATGTGACCTGTTTGATGAGGTTAGGCACCACTACACAGCATGAGTTGTGTGTTTGCATGGGTTTGCGATTGAATTGTGTTGCGCATGTTACATGTTTATGTGAGCATGGAGGGTTGAGTCTTAGGGTGATGTGGCATGCCACATGGCGTCCGATCAACTATTTTGGGGTTCAAAATAGAAAAGCGTTTGGCCAACGTTCTTTCTTTGAGAAATCTGAACTAGTTGCTCAGATTGTCGTGTTGCTCTGGGGCTTTCCCTCGGTATGTGAATATGTTTTGATGTGATGTGACCTGGTGTTGGGTAATGTAAAGTTTGACACTAGGAGGTTAAAGTGAGTTTAATCTGGTGAGGTATTGTGATGCTCTTGTTTAAAAGTTATGCCCGTGGGGCTAAGGTGAGTTGTGGAAGTGCGACTCGGTGGTAGTAATTATGGTGGGTGTAAGCTCGAGAAATGAGCAATGACTGTTTGAAGTGTGTTGTATCCATGTGAGTCGAGGGTGACCGTAGTTAGTTGTTCGTTATGTGTTGAGCTACCAGTAGTTTGACTAATAAGTGTGGTAGATTGTTTGAAACCCCTTGGAGGTTGTTGGATAAGGATGGATATGAGGTGTGGTTTAGGGCACGTTAAGGATTATGTACGTCATGAGCCATACTATGTCTTGAGCCGTGCTATGTCATGAGCCGTATACCCTGAGATTGGGTATAGACGGGAGCATGGTGGATAGGAACATAGTGGACGAGAGCGTAATATTCTCCGGCCTAAAGTATGTTAAAAAGTCTGTGCTTAGGCACGTGATTGGGAGTGTCCCTTACCTTGAGGGGTGTTGCTAATAACCACCGGGGTATTTTATGATTTTGAAGGTCGAATTGATGACCCTTACATTTTTATAGCGTGATGCTGAGTTGTGTTTCTTGATAAAAATTAGTAGCGTATGTGGAAATAGTATATCGAATGAGGATGATATCAATGGGTTAGTTGTTCAGTGATGTGCATGTATGTAAGAGGAGATGTATATTGATGGTTGTTGTGATGTGGGGAACGAAGATTCGAGACCGTTTGGGAAGTTTTATGGAAAAGAGTTTTGTGACTTGGGTCGTCATTTCCAAAGAATAGGAGATTATGTGGAATGTTTGGTGTATGGTAAGAATATGAATGTGAGTGTATGAGGCTTATGGGACAGGTGATAGAGATCCCTTAAGAGGACGATGGTAGTGATTTATATCCGGCTTAAAGTTTGGGTGCGGTGGTATTGTGTTAACCTTACGAGGCAATCAGTAGGAGGTTTTGAAGTTGGTGAGCGAAGATTGTTTGTTCGTGTGATGTGTAGTTGCTTTCATGACTGGGCAGCTGTGTGTCGGTGTTTCGCGTATGGTGATAAAAGAGATAAGTGCTTCTAGTTAAACGTTTTACAATTTTCGATGGATGTACCAGAGTTGCGAGCTTAAAACTATACTATAGTTTTGCCTATTTGTTTGCTTGTTAGTATGCCGTGACCCGTAAGTAGATGTGCTTAAGTAATGCGAATATATGTGGTGTTATCTTACCCTTAGGGGCGAGGGATAGTGTTTGGTGTATAGTTGGTAGGCGAGGTTCGTTTTGTCCGTGTTACGTATGGTTACTATCAGGTTCAGATAGTGATGTGCTGGTGGTACTTATGTGGTGACATAAGAGACGGGTGTTTTTGGCAGAATGTTAGTGTGTTTGGTGAGTGTACCAGAGTCGCGAGTTCGAGATTGTGGCGTGGTTTTACCTACCCGTTTAGTTGTTACCTCCCTATTGAGAATTGAGTGACATGACGCGACCCTATAAAGAGATGTCATACAGTGATGCAAGTATATGTGATGTTGTCTTTGGTGATTAATCGATGAGGGTTTAGTGGGCGCGTGCGATGTATCGTTGGAATGTTAAGGAGTGAACAATAGTTAATGTGTTCGAATAGAGATCTAAGTGTCAAGACCTAGTGTGACGGATGATATACACATTGTGAGTGGTGGTTGAAAACGTTTGTACGATGATGGAAGATGTCTTTACAAAGGCTTGTGGTTAATCTTTTCTTGAGCCGAGTGTATAATGGTTGGCCTAGTTATGAGATGGAGTATTTTGAGCATGATGTGTCTGGAGATTATTTATGTTCGACCATAGATTCAGAGGTGGGTATGCTATTTGCTGCCACATGAGAACGAAGTGTGTAATGATAAGTTTTAATAATATACCGTGTGGTTTGGGTGGCCTAAGACAATATGCAAGAAATTGTGTATTAAGATGTCGATAATAGATGTGTGCCGGGGAAGTGGAAGTGCTAGAAGCGTCTGCATGATAGTGGAAGTTAAGTTATTAGTAACTTTGAATAAAGGAACTCAGGAGTAAATTTCCTCTGTTTGGGTGCCGTGCATTTCCCGTGTAAGTTGCTTGGACAATGGGTTTAAGGCTGACATAACCATGATTTATCTAATGGGAGTTAGGCTAGCGAAGCGTAACCTTGTGAAATGAGGTTTTAGCGTGATGGAAATATTAGCGTTGTGTCTTAGAGTATGACGGGTGATGAGTTTATAGTTCTATGTGATGTATGGTACAAGGTATGAGGATTGACGATGTTTCTGTGTGTGCAAATGAGGTCTGAGAGTTATGAGCTTAAGTGCAGTGGATGACCTGGGTCTCATGATCGGGGTTAACGGTAGTTGTTTGGCCATGGGCTACACAACCTCAAGGTGAGATTTATAGGATTTTGTTAAGGCCAAGTGATGGTGGGTATGGGAGTACGTTGAGGTTGGGTCATAGTTTCTAGTTGTTTTGGGAAGAGAGGCAATTTCAGTGGATTGGTGTTCGTGTTGTGATCCATGAGTTGGCACCATAGAATGGGTACTACCAAAATCGAGCGGTTGGAAGACTGAGTTTCTCGTGGATTTTTGGGTGGAATTCGTTTGCTCTACTGTAGGAAAGTAGGTGTGTAAAGTTACATTTCCTTTGAGATTGGGTTGGCGGACCAAGAATGTTTGTTCTTACTGACGAGGGAGTTAGTATTGAGAACATAAAATCTTTTTCGACAACGATCAGCTGAGAATCGTTAACCATTATATGTAGCTTGTTCTGGGTCATGTGGGTATGGTCGTACCTCTGGCTCTTGGTGAAGCGGGAAATCTGTTGGAACCTAGTAGTTGGGATGTTCATGTGAAGTGTTTCTCATATGATCTTGTGAGTTTGGGTTAATATTCTGTTTGGAGCAATGAATTACTTGAATTCTTAAAGTGTGAATAGTAGGCCAACCGTTTGAAGAAGGCAAGAATGTATAAAATAGTAATGATGAGTGGGGGCAATGCAAGTGTAAGAGATTACAAATTGTTTAATCTGAGGCATGGTAGACTTGAAAGACTGATGGGTATGTTCATGACGTGATGAAGAAAGGTGCGATTCAATTTGTATTGGTGAGTGTGTGCTTGTCAGGTGTTTGGTCCTTACGATGTGCTTAATCCTAGTGGCTCATGAAGTTCATGCAGCAGTGTTAGTTTCGATGATTGAAGGGCTACAATGATATAGTGTAAGTAGTAATACGGCTTAAGTTGTGACCGTCAGTTGGCCGAAAAGGCATGGAGTAATGCGTGTAACCCATGTGAACAATATTTGAGTTTGGAAAACATGTGTTTGGGTTGGATGAGTAGTCCTCGGTTTACATTAGAATACAGCTATGAATCCGACTGTGATTCGAGGAAGTTGGGAGAATCCTAGTGGTGGTAAGAACTGTGATGCATAATGTCATGGTTGAGAATATTTGTTCTTCGGGAAGGTGTGTAGGAGTAAAATGATGGTCATGGAGGGATCGTCAGTGGCTAGTGCAGGAATGGTTGATTTCAACCCTAATGTTAAATTTTGTCGTGAAGTGACCTGACTCGTTTCGATTTAAAGTGTTTCAATGTTGATTTTGGATAAGAATTGATGCTATGATGAACGATGATTGGTGGATGATTCTAATATTTGTGAAATATTGGTGTTCAGAAGTTAGGCCTAATGGTAATAGAGGTGTGTTGATATCCTTGAGTCATGTCGCCTCGAAAGAATGATCAGGATCGTAGACTAATAAAGACGCTATGTAAACCGAACATCTCGTGAAGTAGGAGGACAAACATTAAGATTAAAGGACGGATTGGTATGACTTGAGACGAATTTTGGGGACGAAATTCTCAAAAGGGGAGAAAGTTGTAAGGGCCTGGTAGCTGTTTATTTTGTGATTCCTTATTTTCGGTTATGTGAGGAGACAGAATTGAATCTAGGTGTGGGTGCTATAAAATCCTATTCATTTACGGTGGAATTAATGATATGTGAAGGTAAAATTAAAGTACACGGTGATGAATGATATTGTTATGACTGTGATAATAGAAAGATTCAAGTACTAAAATAGGAGCAAAGTTGGGAGTTTGAGTTGAAATCTAAGAAAATTCGCAGAATTCTGCTTCAGGGGTCACCGATCGATCGGTGGGAGTCCGCTCGAGCAGACTATCGGGATAAGTTTGGAATAATCCATAAGATTGGAGAAATATTTGGGGAATATATTATATACACACATCTCCCAGACCCACGTGAGAACCAAACTCCTTATTTCTCTTCTCTCCCTTCTCTCTCTTCGTGAGAGAAACCCACCCCTACCATTAAACCCTAACCCTTCTTCACTCAAATTGAAGCTTTGAAGCAAGATTGGGATCAAGCAAGGAGGGAGATTAAGCTTTGGAGCAAGGAGGTGGAAGATGGAGCATCAAGAAAGCAAGATCTATCAGCATTGAAACCCTAGGAGGGAGAAATTGGAGTAATATCAAGATTTTGAGCAAATTCGAGGTAGGATCTAGATTCTCTCATATGCTTGATATGATTTGGGTTGATATTTTACTTGCATGAGTAAAAATCTAGTTAATTTCATATGAGATGTGAAGAACTTGAGAGGTGTGTTTAAGTTGAGTTGGGTTTCATGAAATGGGGGTTTTTGAGAAGTAATTAACCATGGTGTTTGAAGATTTGTGGTATAAAAAGTGTTTATGAGACTTCTAATTCAATGATTTGGGTTTGAAATTGGAAATTTAAAGTATAATTGTGAAGAGAATGTATATTGAGGATTGAAACTCAAAACAGGGGCAAATATGGGGTTTCTTCGGGCACCAGCGTGCTCGAGCAGAGCCCTGTCCGCTTGAGCGGTCAAGTGGTAGAGAGTTGGGCGCTCGAGCAGACTGACTGCGCAGGGTCAACTTTGTTTGATCATATCTCCCTCATTTGGACTCCGAATTGGGTCGTTCTTGTACTCAAATCGAAGCTCCGGAAGTCCTCTTTTCAAAAAGGCTACTCTGACATTAGTGAGGGTATATCAAATTTTCTTAACTATTTTTCACCTGATTTTGGCCAAATGCTTTGAAAAATTATATTTTTATCAATATTGAACTTTTTATCAAATTTCTTACCCGTTGGGCTGTGGATTTACCCACCTTACTACACTTGGGTTGATATGCTAGTATCATACCGATTGGAGGTATTGCAACAAAAATGAGTTTTTGGCATGTAACCGAGGTTTTAAGAACGAGTATGATTATGGATAATTATGGGCTATGTCATGATATAGTTATCATTAAGATTTTCAGCTTTAGAAAAGAAACATGGAGTTTAACTTGTCTATATATGTATATGCATATGATGGGTGCATTCCGTTTGTTTCAAATGACATGGTCATGTGTGAGTTAATTACATGTTGCATTTCACGAAATTGATAAACAGAATGTTATTTATGAGAAATTATGTGCTGAAATTTATGATGGCATTTGAATTGAAGGAAAGGATATAATACTAAAAATAAGACTTGATTGGAAATAAAATGGGAAGTTGAAATAAAAAAATAGAAAAGAGGTATTCTGAGAAAATATTTGGGGAGAGGAACCAGTTGTAGGTTGGACTCTCGAATTTTTGTGAAAAATGAACAAATAATGAACCGTATGGATTAATGTGGATTAAGTTGGCCTAGCAGGTCCGCGGTGAAAAATTGAAAACTTGCGCAAGATGGGGACCACGTGCCCACGTGTTAGCCCCTGAAACGTGGTGTTGTATCGTGGTGGGTTATAGAGCTATCTATTAATCTATGGCTTCGTGTAGCCTATTGGGATAATAGGGAGGGTTTTCTATAAGCTACACCCAATATCGGTTCATGAATTGTGATAAATTAACTATGATACGGTTTTTGCGAAAAATCGGGTAATGAAAATGTGATTTGATTTTTGTGAAAAATAAAAAAATGAGAATAAATGTGAAAGAAAAGAATGTGTTGAAAAGGCTTAAGAAATGAATAACTTGGCGTGCGTGGGTGTGTGTGTAGGAATAAATAACAAATTTATGGAACTTGCATTTTTATTCCGGTTGCACCCATCACACCTCACAAATCTTGCATTACATGTGAGTTAATCTATATCCTATGAGCTTCGGCTCATGTATATATGTCAAACACAATTCAGGTTCCGAAGAGCGGGGTGACACCAAGGCTGTGAAAGCTTTTGAGAAAAGCCAGTAGATGGAGCTATTACGTATCTTTTGTTCTTATTGTACATTGAACAAGAAGGTGATATAATGAAAGAGGATAGTCAATGTTGTTTGTTATTCTAAACATTATGGTAAACAAGAAAATGTAGTTCGAGAACTTGATTCGTTTTGTTAATTCTTTTAAATGATATGTACATTATTTTATAAGTTCTTGGACATTACATTTGATCATGATTTATGTATAATGAGTTTTAGGGTTTAGTTCACGGACCTGGGTTTGGGTCGTGACAGTTTTGATACATGTTTTGGTTTAAATAAGCATGTGAGGTTGGTCCCGGGGGCTGCAGGGACTTACGGTGCGAATTTCAAAATTTAAGAAAAAATCTATTTTAGAGGGCCTATAAATATCTGGAGTTAGATATTTATAAATGATATTTTCAAAACATAACGACTAAGTTTTTTTTTTTTTCTCTCTGCCTGCTCTCTAACTTCATGGGGGCTCGGGGCTTGGTTATTGACGGACCAACAACCGATCCTTGTTATAGGCATCGTGCTATACACATCCATTTGGACAGAATTTTATTCCGACGAAGCTCGATTTTGCACGTGAATCGAGGCATTGAGTTTTTTACTCACCAAGGTAGAATTCTAAACTATATAGATGTTTAAGGGTGCTATATGTAATTATATACTGTTTCACCATTTAAAAACACATGACAAAGGTGATTTATGTTTTGATAAATCGGGTTTTTAACTTAAAATCATTTTTTGTTGTTTTCGGTGGATGAAAATGTGTTCGAGAGTTTCCTTTCAGGGTTTTGGTGTAAGGCTTGGGCGTGTGGATGTTCGAGGGTGTTTGATGGGTGTTTGGAGGCTTGATTTGAGGCTAAGAGGAAAAAACCGTAGCACAAAACATTTTCTGGGCAAGATCAGTCGACTTGGATCATAATATCAGTCGACTAGATCATCATTTTGCGCGTTCAGTCGACTGGACCTGGGAGGTCAGTCGACTAAAATTGCTTTTGTTTTGATTCTCTTTTTCCAGGGAGTTTTTCAGTCGACTGGGGGCTTGGGCGAGTCGACTGGGGACTTGTGTGAGCGTTTGGTGGTTATTTTGGGGAAAGAAATGATTTTGCAAAAGGAGTTTTTACGAAAACTTTGGAAAATATATTTTCTTTTGGGGGTTTGGAGCTGACCCTTGGGGTTGGGGCTCAACCTTGAAAACGTTTGACAAAAGTGTGTCTTTTTTTACATACCTGTTGATCTCCATGGTAGATGGATTGGATCTCCTTTTATACATATGTTGTATAGCTTTGAAACTCATGTTTTTACATGTTTAGTTTGATCTCCATGTTAATGGATGGAATCTATATGTTTGTTGATCTTTGTATAAATGTGAAAGCATTTTGGTTTTGGAAAATGATTTTCTAGATGTATCGAGATAGCAGGTATTTGGCACGAGTTGCCCTCGGTGTAAGTCCAAAAATGTGCGCATAGTAGGTTTTTTGTACCTTCGGGCTAGTTCACATAAATTAAGCGGTTGAGTGCTTTATACCTTGGGTTTTAAGCTCGTAAATTAAGCTTTTACGTTGTGGTGGCTTCGTATAGAACTTGTATTTATCTAACCAATCCTACGATGTGTAGGGATTAGGTAAAGGGGCAGGGGTTCGTAGTTTCTACATCTGTCCCTTTGTGACGGAGTCAGTACATAGGATTCATTTTCTCTTTCTCCTCGACTGTGTGGCCTGAGTGGAGCATGTTGTGTTACCAATTTATTTTCCTCGGCTGTGTGTGTGTTTCGAGTGGAAAATATATTTTCTCTTTCCTCGGTTGTGTGATCCGAGTGAAAAGCAACATTTTGATTACAGTTTTCTTTAACTGTTATTTGCATTAGTTATAATGTCTGGTTTTACTTGTGGTTGAGTTAGCTCCCACCATATGATTGCATATCTTGCTTTACAGCTTTATAGTTTATTTCTATTGGGCTTCGGCTCACGGTATGGGATTTTGCTGTAAAACTATTTTCAGGTTTGGAGGTTGATGATCACGAGGAGTTGATCTAGTGGTGCCTGTGATGGTCGAAGACTTTCCTTTTTGTATACCTATTTGAAGGCACGTCTGTATGCCTCTGGGCAATATACTTATGCACGATGCAGGATGTTCACTATTTATGAGAGATGCATGTTGGGTTTTCAATTGATTTTAACAGGTGAATTTGAATGTATGAAAACTTATTTTCATAAAACTGGTGTTTGGTGGATTTTCACATGACCCCGGGTTTTGGGGCATGACAAGGAACATAAAATAGTTGTTGAATGAAAAATTGATATGAAAGGCCTAAAGTAATATAATCAAAAGAAATTTAGGAGAAATTTAAAGTTTCATCTTCCAAGTCATGCAAAACATAAGAAAAAATTGAGTAACGACATGAAAATTTGTGTGCCTCTTGAGATGGAGAGTTTTACTTTTAGGTTAATTGTTTCGAGATGGAGAGTTTTACTTGAAACAAATTAAGAAAACTTCTTGTTACAAGGGAGGCCTTTTTGGGCTTCAATGTTTGAAGTATCATTATCCATGCAAGAACACTGTTTTGTTTAATCAATATGATCTGTTAAAAGGGTTGGTCACAAGACTAAAACCAACCTCCATGATTCTATACAAGTCTCTTATTTTATATAAAATTTATGCACCGTTGCACACTTTTTGAGTTGGACTAACAATATTTGCTGCTTAAATATTTAACTTTAATTTGATTGCAAAACAAGAGCCGTTTGTAGAAATGCTTGATTTGAATGGTTATTTACTAACTCACTATAGAACAGGCTACCTAATGTAAACTGAATTAATGCCTCTTGTCACACCCCGAACCCCAGAGACCCGTGAACTGACCCCAAACCATTCCTCCTAAGGATCATCATCTACGATTTTCATTCACCATAGAGTTTGAGTTCCGATTATATATTAAAACTTCTTTAAAAATTCATATTCTCACACATATCCAATTTAAAACAAATGCTTGAAATCTCAAGAGTTCATTTATAATCATAATATCTTTAATTACAATCCTCCATTATGCTCTATATATAATCATAATGCAAAAATATAAATAAACACAAAATCTTCTTTCTAGTCTTTCCCAAAGCGTCCCTTGCCCTAGTATCGTCCTTGGTCTTCAAAACCTGAAATGGTTTGGTAAATATACGTGAGCCGAAGCTCTTAGGATATAAACTAACTCATATGTAATGCATGATTTGTGAGGTGCGATGGGTGCAACCAAAGTAAAATGCAAATTTTTACCAATTTATTATTCCTTCATGCGCACACATCTACGCACGCCAATTTATTTCCATTTCTTCTTTCATATTATCCAAATCATCACCATTCCACTATCCAATTTTTAACAAAAATCGTGTCACAATTTTATTATCCAGTTTATCACAAAATTGTATCACAATTAACGAACCGGTATCTGGTGTAGCTTATAGAAATCCCTCCCTATTAATTCCTAATAGGATACGCGAAACCATTGGGCAATAGATAGCTCTATAACTCACCACGATACAACACCACATTTCGGGGGCTAACCTTTGGGCATGTGGTCCCCATCTTGCGTGAGTTTTTGGTATTTCACTGCGGAGTCGCCAAGCCAACTTAATCCACATCAATCTATATGGTTCATTATTTGTTCATTTTCACAAAAATTCGGGAGTCCAACCCACAACTAGTTCCTCTCCCAATCATTTTTACATATTATCATTTCAATTTCAATTTTAACTTTCCCATTTCATTGCCAAATCACATTCGATTTTAGTGTTCAATCTCTCTTTTCAAACCAAATGCATCATAAGTTCCAAGACACAACCTTTCATGAATCATATTTCTTTCATTAATCTCATCATGCACCAATAACACAAAATTGAATTCCTTTGAAATTATGAAGTGTAAAGAAAATAGAATGCACCCATCATATGCACATACATGTATATACGAGTTAAAATCTATGTTTTCTCTCTAAAGCTTAAACTCTTAAATGATAACAGGTCACTACATAGCCCACAATTTTCCACACCCATACTTGTTCTCAAGACCTTAGTCACATGTCAAAAACTCATTTTTTTTATCACAAACAGCACTAATCGATATGGTACTAGCATCCCAACCCAGGTGTAGTGAGGTAGGTAAATCCATAACCCAAGGGATAAGAAATTTGATAAAAGGTTCAATATTGATGAAAATATCCTTTTTAAAAGCATTTGCCCAAAAATAGGTGGAAAATTGTTAATAAAATTTGACATACCCTCACTATTTTAGTTATAACCTTTTTTGCAAAATGAATTTTCTTGTAAGAGTAGTCTTGTTGGAAAGAGGACTTCTGGGGTTTCGATTTGAGTACAAAAACAACCTTATTTGGAGTCCAAATGAGGGAGATATGATAAAAAGAAGTTGGCCCTACGCAATCAGTCCGCTCGAGCAGACGTCGGGCGCTTGAGCGCCCAACTCTCTACCAGTTGAGCACTCGAGCAGAAAGGGCTCCGCTCGAGCGCGCTATTGCCTAAGAAAAATCCCAAAACTCCTATGTTTTGAGTTTCTAGCTTCAAAACCCTTAACCCTTCATCAAATATGTCTCAAATCTCATTTTCCACCACAAAAACATTAGATTCAAGTCTCATAAAGCCCTTTTTATGCAAAAATTTCTCAAAATCATGGTTTATCATTTCTCAAAAACTCCCATTTCCATCCAACCCAATGCAATACACATATAAACCCCTTAACCTATCCATCATACATGAAATTAACTCAAGTTTTATGCATATAAACAAAATGTCAACCCAAATCAACGAAAACATGCGAGAGAATCTAGATCCTACCTTGGATTTGCACAAAAGCTTGAATTTCATCTAATTTCTCTCTCCTAGCGTTTTGGTTGTGGATGTTCTTGCTTTCTTGATGCTCCATCTCCTATCTCCTTTCTCCAAAGCTTGATTTCCATCCTCGGTTACCCTCAATGAAGCTTTAATCCTTCAATTTCTATGGTGGAGGGCTAGGGCTTCTCATGTGGGTTTGGGTTTCACTATATCTCTAAGAGGAAGAAGAGGAGAAAAAGAGAGGATGAGAAGAAAATCATAAGATAAAAATGGGTTCTCACGTGGGTTGATACATATATATATATAGGATATAACCATGTGAGACGCTGACCCGTTTTCTTTTTTTGACGTTTTCGAACGCGCGTTACGTGTTTTATTTCGAGCATGTTTTTATTGCTTTTCATGCATGATCGGGCTTAGATATGCATGCAGGGTAGGTTCCCGGGGCCGTGGGCCATTGTGCGAAGTTCAAAATTTTCAAAAAAAGATATTTTGGAGACCAATAAATATTTTGCATTATATATTTTCAAACGATATTTTCCAAAACTTAACTCCTAAGTTTTTTGTTTTTCTCTCTGCCTTCTCTCTAAGTTCTCAGGGGCCCGGGGCTCGATTTTCAATGATCCAACAGCGGATTCTTACTTTTGGTGTCGTGGGCAATGCAACCATCCTGTCAGATTTTGATTTTGACGAAGCACAACTTTGCACGTGGATCGAGACATTGAGTTTTTAACTCACCGAGGTAGGATTCTAGACCTGTATGTTTTATAAGGGTGCTATGGGTAATCGGGTGTCTTTTTACCGGTTAGTTCGCTATAGATCTGAGTTTGAATCAAGTTAGATTTTTGGGTTTAAAACCTGTTATTCGTCGATTTCTGTGGATGGAATCGGGTATCAGGAGTTTCCTTTGAGGTCTTAGTGTTAGGTCTAGACGTGTGGATGTTCTCGGGTGTTGATTTAGAGTTTGAAGGCTTCGATTCGAGATTTAGAGGGTTGAACTCGTAGCTTAAAAACGGTTTCTCGGTGAGTTCAGTCGATCGAACCTATGGATTCAGTCGACTGGATCTTGGTTTTGTGGTTCGGTCGACCGAACCTATGGGTTCAGTCGACTGAACAGTGTGTTTTGGCATTTTGTGGTTTTCCAGTAGGGTGTTCGGTTGACTGGAGGTGGTGTTCGGTGGACTGAAGTTGTGGGCTGTTGGGTTATGGTTTTAGGTTGATTCCATGGTTTCCGATTAGTGTCCTATGGTATTCAATTGATTAATTTATGGGAATTACTTGATTTAAATACCTGTGGATTCCTTTTGATGTTCGATTGGTTGTGTCATAGTTTCGGGGGTTGTGTGGTAACCTCGTGTGTTCATGTTGATGCCATCCTCGGGGATGATGAGTTGGTGAGATGTGGGCGTTTTTTATGTGTTGAGCATTTGGACCCGTGGTTTCCTTCAGGAAAGAGTCTTGGGTTATGAATCGTGAGGCTTTTGGGTTCTTAGTTGGCCTTCGGGTTAGGCTTGGTGGTTATATGTGGCTATGTGCTTTTACAACAGGCTTACGCATGTTATAACTGTAATTTATTCATGCATGGATTATGTAATGTGATCTATATGGCTTTCAATGGCGTTATGTGTAATGTGATATATGCTTTAGGACCCTAAGTTTGATAGGCATATGGATGTGGAATTTGAGGAACAAATGCATGTAGTGCATGTTACATGGGTGCAAGTTTATGTGAGTCGCGTGTATAGCATGCGACATGATTGGTGATACGTAGTGATAGTACGTGATTTTATGCATTTAGTTCCTTATTAGGTTATGCATTGGTGTATGGAATGAGATAGATGGTTATGTTAGCTCTGGCTAATGGTGTTTATGACAGGGTTATGACCCTTCGGTTAAATTCCGAGAAGATTACGACAGGGTTACGACCCTTCGGTTAAATCCCGTAAAGAAGTGTTTGATAGGGCTACGGTCCCTCGGTACAAGTCCGTAAGGAGGTATTCGTTAGGGCCCCGGTCCCTCGATTAAAGTCCGTAAAGATGCATTGACGAGGGGTACCGTCCATCGGTGAAAGTCCAAGAAGATACATGGATTTCATGAATTGCATTATGGGACGGATAGGCCAGTTTTCAAATTATTTTTAAGAGTCGTGTGTATCGCGATCTAAAAACCGTTTTCAAACTGTTTTTCAAGGCTCCTGTGAGTGAGTCTAATGATGGTTTGTATCCTCGCTTTTCCTTGCATGGGAAAACTATTTTCAAGGCTTGAAAGAGAGTCTAAAACTGTACTTCGATTTCCTAACATGTTTTGTTTATATTGTATGCTTGTCTAGTTTCTGCTAAGCCTTGGCTCACGGTGTGGGATTTGCTTTTCTTCAGGTACCGGTCATGGAGGTTGATCTGTAGGAGCTGAAGAGGTGAAAGAGCTGTAGTTTTCCTTTTTCCTAGTTTTGTTACATGTATGTTATAACATGTCTTTTGGCGTTGGAGCCATGTGATGTAAGCCGTTTGGAGTTTATATACAATGCATGTATGGTTTAAATTGAAAGTATATTCTCGGGTTGGGTATCTTGTGTGGTTATTTTTGGGTGTTTCACGAGACCTGGAGTTTGGGGCGTGACAAACCATATGCCCCTAAATTTTTTCCAATGTTATAGAATTGTCCAAGCATTTCTCGATAGTCCACTCGAGCGGACCCTCACTGCTTAAGCGGTGATCCTTGAAGCTGAATTATGCAGATCTTCCCAAAACTCAACTTAAACTTCAAACCTTGTTCCCATCTAAATATTTGAATTTCTCCATTAACTTAGCCATATCAAAATCATTCATCACCATATATCTCCACTTCACTTTCACATATCGTTAAGTCCACCGAGCGAGTAAAATTTTGTGGTACCTAAACCCAAATTTAATTTCTTCTCTACTCTTACAGAAAATATAAAAGAATAAAATAAATAAGTACCATGTCCCTACACCTCTTGAACATTATTTTGCAGTCCTCATGGCTCACAGGTTTAAAAGTAAACCATTTTCACATTGTAACATTATTTTGGAGGTTGGCATTAAAGCTAGATTGTGGAATGTATGATTGTACCATTTGAGTTGGGGTTTTGTTGTAGTGTTCCTGGCAGAGCTAGATTATTTTGTTGCATGGCTGCATCACTGATTCTGATACTGCTTAGTGGAGCATGCATATTTTGCATAGCTGCGTCATTGGTAAGCATGCATATGTTTCTATATGCCAAGTGGGACTCTGAATGCCATTGCTATGGGCTTTCCGTTAAGCTCTGGAAGAACTTTTCCAGCAGCCTACAATGCCATTCATTGAAGGGCCATCCACAGTCTTTTGTGTTGCTGAGCATTAAAGAGCATAAAAACAAACTCACCAAAATAATACCAAAACTGGAAAGAATTTGAATACTCGGAGGATAAAAAGATCCAATACTAAATTTGAATCAAGGATTCCTCCCGATGCTTGCATTTCTTGACCAATAAATTTAAATTTAGCCATTTAGAAAAGAACCATTACAAGGTGATAGAGAAAAGACTATTGTTTGTTTGATAATAATCAATACTTGTGTTCGTCTCCCAATAGTACTCAAAGTTCAATATGATGCCTCCCTGCACTTCCACTATCATAGCTAAAATCACAAGTAGGTCGACGGGTTCATGCCGCTTCTCTATCCCCTTGGATCTTATTGGTTCATGGGGTCACACAAACTTTAAAAAAAAAAGGATCTCAAAGATGTCTTTTGTCTTATTTGAATAAATTTTTAATAATTGTGATTATATTTATTTGTAAATGTAAATAAGAGGTTGTATGCTATAGTACTGCTTAAAATTTTTAACTTTCTAAACTAAACATAAAATTAAGTTATGAGAAGTTTGGAGGATGGCCTTAGAGCCAGATTGTGGAATGTGAGATTGTACCATTTGAATTGTGGTTTTGTGGTAGCGTTCATAGCAGAGCCTGCATATATTGTATTGTTTGCTTTTATTATAGGTTAATTTTTTTTGTAAACGGTTAGACCGTTGGATTATCCAAAAAATGGGGAAAGCTTTGCTGAATTTTAAAAAAAAATTTAATTCTTAGAATAATCTTCAAAAGCCACCTAGCATATATGTTCTAGTTCTTAAATACGGTTAGAAAAGGACTTAAACTATATTCATTGTTTTAATTTTCTATTTATTTTTTCTTTTAGCAGGCGCGCCATCATTAAAGTGTGTTCGAGGACGTACAGTTGGAAGAATTATAGACAAAATGATTGCCTGCAATGGAGGGGCAAAGCTCTTCTTTCCAATCCTTGAAGAAATGAAAGCGTTTTGCGGGGTAAATGCCGCTGCAGCGGAAAATGAGTTAGGGGTTCAAATTAGGAGAATGTGTCTAATTCAGGGCTTTAAACGTAGTTGGCCTCATGTTGATCTTGCAATTAAAACCGTCGTAATACAAGCCTTTCGAGTAATCATTTCTCAATTTCACAATGTAATTATTAATCTTTTAATAATTCCTACTTTTAATAATGTTTAAATTTATTTATTATGTTTGTAGGATAAATTTGATATCGCTACTAAAAGTGAGGACAATGAATTAGTTCAAAAGATTGCTGACGCGAAGTGCTATCGTTTATATAAAAATTCGAAGTGCAAGATGAAGAGCCACTATCAGAATCTTTCTAAGGAAGGTATCGACCCATATAGTCGTCCATATTCGAGGGTGGACAAAGATGGTTGAAAGTACTTGATCGAGCATATATTTACATATCCAAAAATCGAGGTAAAGTAAAAATAATTTAAATTCAATTCATATTTTCCTTTATAGTTTACCAATGATCTGTGACTTGTAGAAATGCTCGATCGCTAGTAAGAATAATAGGAAAAAGCTTATATATAATCACACTAGGGGGTCTCGGTCATTTCCTACGGCATTGTCTACTGAGGTTGAACATGTTTTAACTTTTAAATAATGTATACAAGTTGTAAATGAAAATATTATCTTTGGTACTTTTTAGAGATCATATTCTATTTTAAATTGTAACTTATAGGCAGATGCAAATGGAGGCAAGTTGCCTTATTTTTGTGATTTCTATGAGAAATCACATAAATCAAAAAGGACAAAAGAATGGATCAATCCTGGATGCGGTGTGCTACATGTAAGTATTTAATAGCTGCACAATTATATTAATCATTTTCGTAGTAACTAAAAGGTGTAACTAATTATTTCTTTTTTTTAAACAATAACATGTAGAGATGTTGAGAGAGCGAGATGAGGCTTCCCAGTCTGGAGTACCGATGACCCAAGAGGTCATTTTGAGAATAGTGCTTGGGGAGAAAAAGGGATACCTAAGAGGATTTGGGGTTGGGCCAAAGCCTTATTCTTCTTCTTCTAAATCTGATATTGAGTCACGATCACGTGAAGTTGAGGTGCAAAGACTTAAATATGAGATGAATACACTCTGTGAGGAGCAACAAAGAGAGCGCGAGGAGCAATAGAGAGAACGGGAGGAGCAACAAGCTTAGAGAGAAGCACAAGAGAGACAAATCGATAAGCTTCAGAGTATCTTGACGCAACTCCTACACGATCCTCCACCTCGTTGGTGGTTGATCATCTTTCTAATATTTGGTAAGTTTATTAGCATTTATGTTTTTTTGTAACTATAGGTATATATTCATATTTAGTAAAAACAAAGGATACATAATTATAATGCACAAATAGATACTTAGATATTTAGAACTAATAACATGATAAACTTTACAATATTAATTTCTGCAATTTTTCTTTTCTTTATACTTATTTCTGATAAATAACCACGATTTACTTTTATACTTTTACAGGTAAGAGATGTTCTTTGTTGCAGTTAGATTATGGAGACTTTGTTGAGCATATTTTTTTGTTGAGAGACTGTTTTGATTTGCATATTTGGATTAATTTTTCTTTGGATGTTATATTTATTTTGGTATTTTTTTGGATACATATTTGCAATCATGTTGGATTTATGAATGAATGAATGAATATTAGGAATTGTTTTCAAATGTTTTATATGTGTTTTGAGTAAGAAATAAGTTTGAGTGATTATTAGTTGAATGCAAGAATGAATGAGTATTAGAATTTTCTTGCAAATGTCACAACTACATGTAATCTCATGATAAGAATGACTTTGAATGATTATTCATTTGATATATGGATGAATGAGTATTGGAATCTAAATGCAAATGTTATATTACAGGTTATATATACGTGTGTGTGTAACGACCCAATTTTCTAAGCTTCTGGATTAAGAACGTTAAACCACCCGAAACTAGATTTTTATGTTAAGGTTAAATCAAGATTAAGAGTCTTAAAGGATTTAGCCTATAATCGGATCTCAAAACCAGAAACACTAGAATCTCATAAGAGAAAGAAAAATTACAGTTTCATCCAAAACAATAACAAAATTTCAGAAATGATCCAATATGAACACGTTCACAATTAATAAAGCTCTAAATTCAAGGAATAAGAAAGCCAAGTGCCAACTTAATTAATAAAAAGAAAATATACGAAATAGCTTAATATTTCATAATTTTCAATAATTACACGTTTAACCCCAAATTTTTAGAAAATTACATTTTTAGCCTAAGACACCCCACAATTGCTAAATCCATGCTAAGCTACATACCTATTACAAAAACAACATAAAATTCTCCTATAATCACTCTAGAAGTCATTAACAATCTTACTGTTAATAAATTACACGCAAATCCCTCAATTCCCTTTATCTGCACAAAAGTCTTTAAGGTAATCCTCATCCATTTTCTACAACAGACACTAACTCAAGAATAAATACATAAAAAAGTACCAGATTTCATGTAACACCCCGGTCCGGACCGTAGTAGTAACCACCTATATTATAACAACTCGACTCAAACCCTAGTATTAGTGACGGATAGATAATGAAAACCTAGATCGCTGCATGAACACGAAAAAACCCTAATTAGCCTAAAAACCCTAATTAGCCTAAAAATGCTAAATTTGACCCGAAAATCGTAGAAGAGACCAAATACTTAGAGGTAAAGCTCTAACACTTAGAAAAGTCTCAGAACTGCATAAATTAAGTAAATAACATAAAATATTAAATTAAAAATAAAAAATTCTCATAAATAGGATAAAATGACCATTTTGCACATAGTGCAGCAAGAAGTCTTAAAAATTCAAAAGTTGATACATGGACATGCTAAATCATATATTTAAATACAATTAACTACTAAAAGACAAAATAACATTAAAAATGACAAAAATAGTGGCCGGCCACATTGGAGTTTGTGCCCAAAAAGTGACTTTTTTGCCATTTTAAGCTTAAACATTAAAAAAAAATTGTATAAATTAAGCATTATTATGACCCAAAATTTTTTATACAAGTAATATATATAATAATATAATAATATAACTCAAAAAAAACAAACAAATAGTTATTTAAAGTCTCTAGATAATAAATAAGTCAAAAAGCCAATTCTAGTCAAACTAGCTTAATTTTACTTAAAAGACTACACTTATTTATTTAATTGCTATCAAAATCATGATAAATCATGGAAAGGCTAAATTAATTATAACTACATTAATATAATAGGTTTTAGTAGGTTTAAGTACATAAAATTAATATTTTATGCATTTATATTCACAAAAATGTACTAAAATACAATTTAAAACCCTAATTAAATACAAAATTAGCTTTTTAGTCTCCCAAACATGCCCTAGCCGAATTCCTTTATTCCCATCTGCAAAATTCAGATTTCAAAATGTCTTAAAAGGAGAACAACCCACCATGCAACCAATCACAAATTAGAAAATTTCAAAAAAAGACTTATACATCTATAATTAAACCCACCAACTCTTTCTCTATAAAATGCAACCAAACACCCTTCTCCTCTATATGTATTTTCGGTGGAGAGAGTGAGAGAACACCAGAAATATACACCAAGTGTTCTAGAGAAGAAGAAGAAGAAGAAAAGAAGAAAAAAAAGATGGAAGAAGAAGAATGGAGGAGAAACAAGGAGGATGGTCTTTGGAGACCAAGCCTACATAAAGCCAAGTCCTATGATCATCTACCATTCCTTAGGCTCTCAAAACAAGTAAGCGACTCCCTTAAACCTTTTGATATTCTCCCCCAAGATAACCCTCAATCCATCTCTATAACAAATTCTAAGAAGATAAAACAAGAAATGAGTCAAAAAGATGACGTAGGAGTAATTTAGGGACTGTTTATGTATGAGTAAGCTTTGTATGTATTTGTATGCGTGTATCTTTGAGTTTTATGGCCTAAACATATCCTGGATTTTGATTTATGTGAGTTTATAACATGCATGCAAAGAAAATAGGTCACAAATATACACAACATAAGCTAAGCAAGCAAGACCCTAAGTAGCCTGATTTTATGAACTTATTCATTTTCTGCCACCAACTTTAAATAATCATAACTAAATTTAGAGAAATGGTATTAAAGTGAATTTTGTTTTCAGATCTATATTTTTTAGATATATTTCATACAAAATTGGTTTGAAGTGATTTCGTTGGGTATAACTCTAGATATCTCATTTTTACCAAAGAGTGTCAGATCTTGACCACTCTGAGTTGCAGACCTAAAAACCATAAGTTAGAATGAGAACCGAGCTTAGGTCAAACCAGAAGACTTGTAGAGGATACATTTATCTTTCCGTCCACGACAAAAGAGCCAAAAATATGAAGTCTAGATTGGTCAAAACACTTCCCAAAGTCACTGTTGAGATTTAGTGACTGACAGAACTCTCTATCACATATTTTTGTGAGACCTAAAAACTAACTTTTTAGAATCTAAATCCAGAAGTGGTAAACAAGAACTTTGTAGTTAACATATTAAAATAGTTATTGAGCACAAATCAACCCAAAATACCCTCGGATGATACCCCAAAGGTTTTAAATATTCTCTGTTAAAAACACACTTTGCAGACCCTTTTTAGGCTGACTGATCCCATTTTTTAAATTGGTCAAAATCTCAAACTTTTTCTCAATAAATTTTCCTAGCTTAAAACATCAAATTTGTAGGGGACATCTTAAACTAAAACTCCACCAAATATCAGAGCAATAACCCTTGAATTGATTCCGTAAAATAGTATCCAATAGAGACCTAATTTTAAGGATTTACTCTGTAAAGTGCTCAAGGGATTTTACTAAAACAAAATAAATGACCTTTTTACCTTAGGAATTGACCTTAGTCGTAAACATGAAAGTTGTAGGATATATTTTTATCTAATTGGTGTTAAAATTTCAAAAATTAAATAATTGTCTAACTGCTTCGAAACACTGTTGCAACTTTAAAACTAGCAATTAAACTTGTACCTTCTGCTTTAAAGACTTGTACTTTATGCTATATTAGTTTGTACCTCATGCCATGTTTAGTTTCACACTATGCTATTGTTAAGTTGTACTTCAAGATACAAGTTATTGTACCATAAGCATCACTGCATTGCACTCGGGGCATCCGGTGGGTTGGGTTTTGTGCGCAAATTATTCGCCAGAGGATTTAGAGTAAGGATAGAGGATTTAGAATAATATCATGATTAGAGAGTCCTTGTTGATGGGGGTGTTGACAATGGGCCATATACGTCTTGAGCCGTGTTACGTCTTGAGCCGAACTGCAGCTATATGCCGCAGTGATCGGGAACGCTGACGAACTGGAACGTAATGGTGCCATTCAAATTATTATGTTAGCTTGATTTACCTTCGGGCCATGAACGTCTTGAGCCGTGTTACGTCCTGAGCCGTATCACGTCTTGAGCCGAACTGCCGCTATATGCCGCAGTGATCGGGAATGCTAACGAACGGGAACCTAACGTACGGGAACGTAATGGTGCGATTCAAATTATTATGTTAGCTTGATTTACCTTTGGGTTATATACGTCATGAGCGGTGTTTTGTCCTGAGCCGTGCCACGTCTTGAGCCGAACTTTCGCTATACGCTGTCGTGATAGGGAACGTTGGTGTACGGGAGTTTAACGTATGGGAATGTAATGGTATTACTCAAAATTTGATTGGTTCATTTATAATTAGGTTGGGCAACAGCATTGCATTCATCTGAATCACACACTTGCACAATTGTTCTTACATATGCTTACCCTGTTGAAAACGTTAAATTATCTGTCTATTTGACCTTAAAATTGTATTGGGTATTATATGATATGTATTGTAGGATATTTTTTTGTGAGTTTGTTAGACGGTTTAGGAAATTTGCTTCTAGTGTCCGGCTCATGGCATTCATGCCACAGGTAAAGAAGAATGACCTTTTTAGGAAGGCATGTTCGTTGAGGAAGAAGACTGCGAAGAAGAGGGAGAGTGGCAAGAGCCGGTTAACCCTAACGACGCAGCTTGAAGACGTAGGATGTCTACTTTTTGGATCTTTTGTTCAGTTTTTTAGACATAATGTAACTTTTGTTAAAAAATTTTGATGATTGTAATCATTAAGTATTTGGAACAAATTATGAACCATTAACGATGTATTAATTATCATATATAATTATGAATTTTTGCCTAGAATATGTCCCTTATTTATAGTTATATATGTCCCGACAGGCCCGGGGAACGGGGTGTCACAGTTGGTATCAGAGCCTAAGGGTGGTCTATTTTATAATCCTAAGGATCAGAAGGTCATTGTTAGTACCAATGCCCGATTCTTGGAAGAGAATTATATTATGGACCAAAAACCCAATAGTAAAATTATTCTGAATGAAATGAGAGAAAATACTAGTAGAATGGAATACGAACCACAAGTCACTGATATCCGATTGCCTCGTCGTAGTGGGAGAATTATCGGGACAAGTGCAAATCATGAATAGAGTGCTAATGAACAGGGTTCAAATTCTGCACAACGTGTTACTAGTTACGTTTTGGCTTCTATGTCAAATGTTATATAGCATTAGCATCAGTCTATGTCCAGTGCCTATAACATAATTATGAACCTTAAAGAAATATTTGGGGATCAAAATCGTGCTGCTAGGCAGGTAGCCATGAAGTCTCTAATGAATGTAAACATAGCTGAATGTACCCTAGTTAGAGATCATGTTCTGAAGATGATCAATCTTCTGAATAAACTGGAGATCCTAGGAGCTGAAATTGATAGGAAAACCCAGGTCGATATCATGCTCTAGTCACTGCCTGATAGCTTTAAGCAGTTCTTCTTGAACTATACTATGAACATGCTCATATTTTCATTGGCATAACTTCTTAAAGAATTTCAAGCAATCGAGGGTGTTCTTAGGAAGGTTCTGTGTTTGTGGCAAAAAAAGTTCTTCCCCTAAAGCGAAAGGTAAGAAGAAGAAAAAGGTTCAAACACATGGAGGCACAGGTCCAAAAGCAGTTAAGGGACCAAAAATTATTGTGAAGAAGCCGAGAGGCAAGTGCAATCATTCTAACAAGTTTGGGCATTGAAAAAAGTAGTGTCCAATTTTTCTTAGTAAGAAGAACAAATTAGGTAATTTTTATTCACTGGTGGTTGAAACATGTTTAGCAGTATTATCTACAGGTACCTAATGTGTAGATACGGGAGTCACTAATTATGTCTACAATTTTTTGCAACGGTTCCAAGAAATCAAGCAACTTAGTGATGCAAAATATACCTACATATGGGCAATAATACAAGGGTGGCAGCAGTTGCAGTTGGAGATGTCACTCTCAGTTTTAGTAGAGATAGAATTTTACTTCTAAAAGATTGTCTTTATGTACCTTCGATTAGAAGAAATTTAATTTTGATTTCTAGTTTAATAAAGGACAAATATTTTGTTCATTTTGATGACTATGTGGTTGTAAAGAAAAATAAATATTATATTCATTCTGGTACATTAGTGGATGATCTATATGTCGTCTCTCCTATCTCTCCTACACTACAACTAACTGAATTGAATAACATATATAATTTACCACATAAAATAAAGTTATATTTTTACTGAACCAAAAATTTCTTTGGTACTTGGGTTATATTAATCTAAAAATGATAAACAGAC
The DNA here is from genome assembly GCA_034768845.1 of Heliamphora exappendiculata. Classification (NCBI taxonomy): domain Eukaryota; kingdom Viridiplantae; phylum Streptophyta; class Magnoliopsida; order Ericales; family Sarraceniaceae; genus Heliamphora; species Heliamphora exappendiculata. Next base: position 29,026 of record JAOTRH010001628.1, read on the forward strand.
TAGTAGAAGATGGACCTTTGAGTTTGTTGGAAGTGGAAGCACTTCCAGTCTGTCAATCTTGCTTAGAGGGTAAGATGACAAAGAGGCACTTTTCGGCCAAAGGCTATAGAGCTAAAGAACTGTTGGAACTGGTTCATTATATTGTGTGTGGTTTTATGATAATTTAGGCTTGAGGTAGCTTTGAGTACTTCGTCAATTTCATTAATGACTACTCAAGGTATGGATACACTTACCTGATGTACCACAAGTCTGAATGCTTTAAGAAATTCAAAGAATTCAAGGAAGAGGCGGAGAAGTGTATGGGTAAGAGTATCAAATTACTACGATCTGACCGTAGTAGGGATGTAAAGTTTAAGGACTACCTATCATCAGAAAAAATTATGTCCCAGTTGACTGGACCGGGCACTCTGTCGCAGAATGGTGTGGCAGTAAAAAGGAATAGGACTCTTATGAAGATAGTAAGGTCTATGATGAGTTATTCAGGTTTACCAAAATTTTTTGGGGACTCACATTAAAGACAGTGGCTTATATTCTGAACTTGATACCTTCTAAGTCAGTACCTTCTACTCCCACAGAATTGTAGACCAGATGTAAGCCTAGTCTAAAATATATTCAGATTTGAGAGTGTCCAGCACATGTGCTGAAAGGAAACGCAGGTAAGTTGGAACTAAAGACAGAAGTCTGTTTCTTTGTGGGATATCCCAAGGGAACGAATGGTGGTCTATTGTTAGCACTAATGCCCGATTCTTGGAAGATGGTTATATTATGGACCACATGCACAATAGTAAAATTCTTCTGGATGAAATAAGAGGAAATACCAGTAGAACGGAAGAAGAACCACAAGTCATTGATATCCTATTGCCTCGTCGTAGTGGGAGGATTATCGGGACAAGTAAAAATCATGAACAAGGTGCAAATGCATATGATTTAGATTCTGCACAACGTATTACTGCTTGTACACAGACACAGGTGGTGCCTTGTCGTAGTGGGAAGGTTGTTCGTCAACCTAATCGGTATATGTTATTAAGAGAGTCTTTTAACAAGATCCCAACAGAACTGAATACCGAACATTGTAACTACAATGAAACACTCAAAGATAAATATGCAGATATTTAGCAAAAGGTTATGAAATCAGAGATGTAATCCATGTATTCTAATCAGGTTTGGAAACTTGTAGAACCACTCGAAGGGATAAAATCCATTGGATACAAGTAAATCTACAAGATGAAGAGAGGAGCAGACAGAGGGGTTAAAACCTTCAAAACTAGGCTTGTTGCAAAAGGGTTCACTTAGAAAAAGAGATTGATTATGAGAAAATATTTTCGTCAGTATCCATTCTTTAGCTTATCCAGATTCTCTTATCCATTATTGTTCATTTCGATTATGAAAGTTGGCAAATAGATGTCAAGACAGCTTTCCTTAACTGAAGTCTTAATGAGTGTATCTAAATGGTACAACCAGACGGCTTCATAGCAAAGGGCCAGGAGCACATGTTGTGCAAGCTAAAGAGATCTATTTTGGACTTAAGCAGGCATCGAGATCTTAGAATACTCGATTTGATCAATCGATAAAGTCTAATGATTTTGATCAGAGTCCAGATGAGTTCTGTGTGTACAAAAAGCGTGACAGAAGCGTGGTGATCTTTCTAGTACTTTATGTAGATGATATTTTGTTCACCAAAAATAATGTGGGGGTATTATCTACTATAAAAATATGGTTACCAGGGCAGTTCGAAGAAAGGATTTCTCCCTTTCAAGCATTGAATCAATCGTTTTAGCATGTAGGATTCCAAGAAAGGATTTCTCTCTTTCAAGCATCGAATCACTCTATCCAATGATCAGTGTCCTAAGACACATGATGAGATAGAGAAGATGAAGGCAATTTCTTATGCTTCGGAAATAGGAAGCCTAATGTATGCTATGCTTTGCACTAGTCCCAACATCTACTTTGCCGTTGGCATGGTTAGCAGATATTAGTCTAACTCAGGGCAGGAGCATTAGACTACGGCAATGAATATATTCAAGTACCTAAAAAGGACTAAGGATTATATGTTGATTTACCAGGCAAACAATCTAGTACCTTTAGGGTACACAGAGTCAGATTCCAGTCAGACAAAGATTTTCGTAAGTCTATCTCAAGATATGTGTGTACCTTAGGAGGTGGAGCTAAGAGTTCGAGAAGTATTAAACAGTCCTGTATTGCTGATTCCACCATGGAGGCTGAGTACATGGTAGCTTCTGAAGTAGCCAAGGAGGTCGTTTGGCTCAGGAACTTCCTGTTAGATTCAGATGTGGTCCTTTCAATTCAGTCGGCTATTACACTTTATTGTGATAATAGCAGAGCGGTTACAAACTCGAAAGAATCAAGAGTCCATAAGAAAGAAAAGCACATTGAGCATAAGTATCACCTGGTACGAGAAATTATACAAATGGGTGATGTTATTGTGACCAAAATTGCATCAGAAGACAATCTTACAGATCCTTTTACAAAGAGCTTACGGCTAAGACTTTCGATAGTCATGTAAAGGGCATGGGAGTCAGATGTATGGGAGCATGGTTTTGAGTATTAGTAGGAGATTGCTAGGGTTGTATACTGAAAATCATGTTTGTAGTATTTTATTTTATTTTAATAAAATTATTTTTTTATTTTATGAGAATCTTAATGAGTAATGTATGCAATATCATTTTTTTAATATTATGAATGGATATTCTTTATTCCGTATAGTATTTAATCTGGTGTGTAGAATACGGCTTGCACACAGAAGACTAGATTTTAGACTTTTACAAAATATAAGTAATTGTTCATAGTTTAGATGGAAATAGACATACCATCGGTACGAATGTAGTATTGAGTTTTAGTAGGTCGGTCTTGGTTATAGGAAAGAGATAATAGTATCGTCTACTGTTTTGACTGTCTGTGCTAGTACACTTTATGTGTATTAAATAGGACACATTATGATAATTAATTTTATACTGACTATATAAATTAATTCACACCACAAAGTTATTATGAGTCCTTATGTTCTTAATTCTGAAATAATTATTTATTTACGTATATTTAATACTCATTGTTTTGATTTGTTAGAGAGTGCGATCTTATATAGGTCTATATTATTGGTGAGTCGTATAGCGGTATTATTTATATGGTGAATATTAATTATTAACAGAATCCACGTCTTAAATGATCGGGATTGACGATACTCCTTTAAGGGAACTTATTAGTTTTGACCGGGCCAAACTCTGTAGGTAGATTTAATTATTCGACAGTCAAATAAGTTAAGCGAAAGGGTTTAAGAAATTTTAAGATGCTGATTAAATTAAATTGTGAGTAATTAAATTTAATTGCCAGGTATCGGAAATCTTAACGTGGGAAGATGAGTTAAGCATTAATAAAATGAGCTCAATGCAAGATGGTCTTGACATTATGGCTTAGAGTGCAATTACGATTCTTACGTGGTGTGAACTGTAATATAGTGTTTTATGAAAATTGCAAAAACTACTGCAAGGCTTTTTATAATTATAGATACTGCTGAGAGGTTTGCTTAGTTACGAAAACTGCTGGATAAGTATCTGGGTTACACTAAAAGTTTTTATCATAATTACTCTACAGGTTCCTGCTGTAGGTCTATAAATATGCGGGTAGGCTAAACCAAATTTATAACTTGTTTTCAAGACTAAAGTTGATCAGGTTCTGCCGGTACGAGCTCTCGAAGGATCGTAGCCCACACTACGTTCGGAAATCGCATAAGAAAATACAGTAGAAGGTCTGATAGGAGTTTCAACTCATAATCAAAAGTTTGTAGTTGGAGAATCGACCAAAAATGTATTCTTCTAAATTAATTGTGGTGGCACGGGTTTTATTTTGATCGTTCGACATCAAAAGGTTTTATCTAGTGCTCGTCTCAGTGATTGCCCGTCTAATTATTTTATCAAAAAAACGTTTACAAAAATAATAATCTTTACAGTTTTTCCTCCAACAGTTATTTGAACAAAGTAACATAAATAAGTCATTTTATAAAATGTGTCAAATAGCCCTCAAACACAGCAAAAATAGTTTACAACATAGAGTTTAAAAATGATTTGGGGGATCATCCAAGGGAGTTGAATCTAATTTTTTGAGAGCAATTTGTTTAATATGTTACCTACATTTTTTTTTATGAAAATCACTTTTGAAGATGGTCACTAAAAATAGGAGCTTTGGGTTGCTAAAAAATGGGTGACATAGTGCTCTATTAATCACTGAGCCTTAATAGTGACTTTTAGAGGTGATTGACCTATCAAAACTCAATAATTTAGGCTCATTTTTTGTGGGTAGTTATATGAATATGTTATCTACAATTTTTTTTTACCTAAGCTCATATCACGTTTTAATATATGGTTTTTAGGTTTGCAATACTTACTGGTTTAAAATTGACACCTTTTGAAAAAAATGTTATCTCTCGAGTTCTACTCACTCAACTCATTTCAAACAAATTTTGTATAAGAGATAACTTCAAAATCTAGTTCTGGACATGAAGAACCCACTTAGATCATTTTTATATGTTTAATTATGATGTTTCAAAGTTCATGGCATAAAGGTCAAAAGTTACAAATCTCTAGTCATTATGTGTTCTAGCTACCTAGCATGCTGGGTGTCAAGATTTAAACTATTTTCTTCGCATGCATGAATTAGAAACTTATATATAAATTTTCAGAACTCTTAGAAGCCACAAAACTCAATAACATTAATATATTCACATACAGCACAAGTCAAAAGAAATATAAACAGTCCACGTTTTCATATCATGACGCCTTTTCCTTCCTAGTTTCAATTATTGTTCTTGGTTCTATTTTCATAGAGAGATTGAGTGAGTTTATGGTGATTTTAATCAGAGAGTTTTGAAGTGTTTACTTACATGTTTGAAGGCCTAGGAATGAAGGATGGTTAGTGAACTTGGCTTTAGAAAATCTTCTTAGCTCTTCTTCTTCCTTCTTTTTCTCCTAAGCTTTGTAGAACACTTAAGAACACCAAAAAATCTGGTCTCCCTCTCTCTCTATACCTGAAATTGAGAAAAGGAAAATGAAGAAGACTTAGGCTCCTTTTTATAGAAAAAAGAAATGATGAGGCTTCTCAAATAAGCTTCTTTAACCTATGGTTAGTTAACTTAACTAGATGTAGTTAGTTGTAGAGATTTTTATATGTAGTATGGTGGCCAAGTCTTGGTACAAGTTTCTAGGGCAAAAATTATGATTTTTGTTTTATTTATTATTATATTAAAGGTTTAATGATGTGTTTATGCTACATTATCCAAGAAAAGGCTTTTGTTTGAATTTTCTCTAATTTCATTTGTTGCATGTAATTCTTTGCACTAATTACCAAATTTTGAGAACTGGATTTTTAGAACTTTAGGTGAGGATTTTGGATAGGCCTTGTTTGGTGGCTCAAAGTGCATAATTTTTGCTTCACTTGCTTGTTTAGTGGTGTTTTGGCTCCAAGAAAGTATTTTTAAAATTAATTTAATGTATCTTTTTGGTATTTGTACTTGCTAAAATAAATTGTTTTAGTGTTATTATTATTGTTATTATTCTAACAACAATTAATTAATCAAGTATAGGCAATTAAGCTACTTTAAGCTAGTTTGACAAGATGTGATTTTTTGACTTATTTAGGTGTATAAGAACTTTAATAATGATATATTTGCTTTTGTTAGCTTATAATATTATATTATTATGTATATTATTTGTGTGAATAGTCTTAGGTAATAATGATACTTGATTTGTACATTTTTTTCTCATTTTTGAGCTTAAAAATCAAAAAATGACTTTTTGGCACATACTCTTAGGTAGAACGCTAAGGGGTAATTTTGTCATTGTTGTTGTTATTTTATCTTTTTCTACTTATTTATATTTAAATATTTAATTTAGGACGTCCATGCATCAAATTTTAAATTTTAAAGATTTTTTGGTGTACCAAGGGTATTTTTATCATTTAACTCTTTTTATGAGAATTATTTATTTTTAATTTAACATTTTATGTTAATTACTCAATTTAGAACGTTAGGAGTTTTCTTTCGGAGTTAAGGTTTACCTCTTGAGTATAAAGACTTCTTAGGGTTTTTGAACTGATTTAGGGTTTCGAGTCTAACAAGGATTTCTACCATTTTAGCGACCTAAGATCTCATGGGCTAACCGTTACTAATACTAGGGTCTGAATCAGGTCGTTACAATTGCGATCGCAAGAAACTCAGGCTGCAGTAAGGATTTTGATTTCCATCACTGTGGCCTTATAAAAGGGAGGCCCTGTTCTTCATTCCTCTCACCTTTCAAAGTCATTATCTTTTTGTTATTTTCTGATGGCCTTCTCTTTTCACAATTCCCTTTTCGCATGGATGGATGAGTTTTCAACTATCCAGTGGCTAAACTTTGCTTCATTTGGTATTAGTGCTTTGTTTGTTTTGAGAGTTGTGAGGATCAATAAGCCATTGCTGAATATGGTTGCCGCACAGTTTTGGGATCCGTAAGCCTGTGTTTTTTTCTTCGGTGCCGAGGAGTTCTGCCCTATTGTGGAGGAGTGTACTACCATTCTAGACCTTATCCCATGGGAGTTTGTAGCAGTATCATCTTCATTCCTCTCTTCCAAGAAGCAGCTCATGCATTTTTGTAATGTTGCTGGTCAAGAGGTTCCCTACTTTATTCGTGGCGATTCATTGGACATCCCCAGCTTTATTGATAGATTATGTCCTATCGGTGGCCTTGCTGACTTTAACTTTCAATCACGGGGTCGTTATGCTTTGTGTATTTGCCTAGTTGCTCGATATCTCTTTATTTGTAGAGACAGGTAGATCAGCACCATCTTGGTAGACGTTATCGAGCAAATAAGAGTAGGGAAGGACTTTGTTCCCATGATTTTAGTTGAGACTTTGATTAGTTTGGATGCCATCCACCGGGGTCTGACTTCTTCCTTTCTCGATAGTCCTTTACTTCTCTTGCTAACACTCATACTCTCTTTTTTTCACTCTTTTCTCCTTTTACTAATTTTTCTTGATTTTTACCACTCTTATCTCCTTTTTTTTAGTCCTATCTCTTTATTTTTTCTACACATCTCTCCTTTTGTTATTTTTTTTAGATTTCTAATTCCATTTTGACCAGATCTAGCTGATGAAGAAACTAAGTGGCGAATCCATTTTCAACAAAAAGGGGTTTTTCAAAATTTGATATTCAAGGTGTTAAAAATATTTTTCAAACATATTTGAATTATCTTATTTTTGAACATTTTTGAAAATCCCAAAAATCCCAACGCCACAGTATTTTTTGGCGACTCTGCTGGGGATCGATTTCCAAAATCAAAGACGAGGGCTAGAATTGAAAATATCATTCATTCTTAATATGTATTTCTCATTTTTATTTTCGCATGCATATGCATTGTTCTCAACCCCCCTGCCTGGTCAACCTAATGCCCAGAACGTTTATTCATTTTGGGGATTATTGGGAAGACGGGCAACCCTTACTGACTGTACACTATCATAGGTACAGTAAAAGAGTTCTGGCGTACTGTTTGACCATGTCCTGAACCACTCTAGGCATAGGAGGTATATACCCAGCTTTATTCAGAAGATACCCTGTTCGATTGATCAAAATCAGCCTTTTGCATATAGTGAACTTAAAACCCTCTATTAGGTGCTGCAAACCCTAGTAGGATTATGTGTTTTCTTCATGGTATGTTTTGTTTGCGTATTGTTAGAGTTGTTTTGTTCGAGTTTAAGCTAGTTTCTTTCTCAGGTTTGGCCCGTGCTTTCAGTTATCCCTTGATTAGATCAGTTTTTTGCTTTTGGGTTCCTACCCGGGCTTTGCTTTCACCATGTTTGGTTTCCACACCATAGTTTTCCTCTCGGGGTCATACCCGTGTTTCGTTTTGTAGCCTCTAGGGTAATTTCTCTCTCCTCCGGGTTCTTCCTGGGTTGTTGGGTCCCTCCGCCTTTATTTAGGCTCATTTCCTTTAGATCCTTGTTATACTCGTGTGAGTTAGTCTCTTATCGTTATGCTGCCCATTTTTTCTTGGAATTCTATGTCAAACCAGTCCTCTCAGCCTAGTTCTTTTTTCTTACTGGAGTACTACTCATTTCTTCACCCGAGTTTAGTTAAACCAGTTCAGTTGTTATGAGCTCAGCAGGGGCATTGCTATAGCTTCTGTGATTTTCTGCCCATGGTTCGCTATTTTGGATATTTGGGATATTTGCTATTTATCATCAGAGTTCTTATGTGGAAAATGTTTGATACTAGCTATTCTGCTTTTACAATCTAGGTTTTTATGTGGATTTACCATTGGGCTGGGAAGAGTACAATCGACACGTGTTTGGGAGAGATCAGGATTAGACAGACTTTACAGGGTATCTAAATAGTTAGTAGAAATGACAGAGAATGAGGTGAATTTGACAGCCCTAATGAGGGCAATCACTGACATACAAAGAGCCGTAGAACAGTAAACCCAGGCTCAAGTGCAATATCAGGCGCAGATCCAGGCAATCCAGGCCCATTTTCCAGTACATGATGACCCAAATGGTAACGGAGAAGACTTTTGGGATGACAATCAGGTCCCCGATGGACCGCAAGTTGGTCCACTGCCACCATGGAACCCTCGTCAGGTGATAGTTGAGGAAGAAAACACTACTCAGTATAGAGAATCTGCATTGGTTGAGAAAATCGACCGAATGGAGAAGGTCCTTAGAAAGGCCAAAGGGATCGAAGAATACATGTTAGATGTGGGAAGACTATGTTTGTTCCCAAATGCTAAGTTGCTAGAAAAGTTCAAAATTCCAGATATGGAGAAGTTCGATGGAACCGGAGATCCCATAATTCATCTCTGAATGTACGTTGGTAGCCTGTCGCCAATGGGAATAGATGACCAGTTGAAGGCTCAGCTCTTTTACCAATCTCTTTTTGGGACAGCCCAGAAATGGTTCCTCTCCCTCGATGTAGCAAAGACCAAAACTTGGGAGGACATAGCTACGGCATTTGTCAGTCAGTACAGCTACAATTTCTAACTAGATGTCACCACCAGAGAGCTTGAAACGACTCAACAGGAGAGCCGGGAGCCTTTTGTTGATTTCCTGACCCGATGGAGGGGTAAGGCCGCTAAGATGACAAATTGGCCCTATAAAAAAGAGCAAGTGAGGATAATAGTGAAGAATCTGTAGTCTCCACTAAAGCGGTATCTTATCACTCAACCGCTTTCTACCTTTGAACAGCTATTTGACACTAGGGTACAAATTGAAGATGCCATTCAGTCTAAGGATATCGAGAAAGACAATTCGGGCAAGAAACCTATGAGGACCTTCCTCACAAATAATCAAAACCAATCTGCTGCCACCAACCTTGTGTCTCGTTCAAACGAGGTGAACCTGCTGAACCCATCCTCTTCTGCCCAACAACTCAACAATTCCCAACAGTTAGACAATGGCCAATAGCAACAAAGACCAAGGAGGGTGTTCACTCCTCGCAACATTTCTTTGTCCACCGCCCTGAGTCAACTTGTCAAAAAAGGGCTCATCAAGCTATTGGATCCCACGCTTGTACCTGATCCCCTGCCGCCAAGGTTTAATGCTTCTCAATAGTATGCCTTCCATCCGGCCATGGACACCTAACCGATAAGTGCTTAAGGCTCCGACATGAGATCTAGAACCTCATCGATAACAAGGTGATCCCGCCACCATCTGCCACCCCAAAGCCGAATATCGCAACTGACCAACTGCCAAATCACGCAAGGTAGGCTTGGGTAAATTACATGTCTATGGGGGAATCAAAAGACCCGAGCCGATATATCTATCCAGCATACCTGCCACGCCCTCATGTTTTAGTAATTGAGGATCAGACAGCATGCTCATTTATCATGGTTAGAGGTAGTCGAGATAGGATGGAGGAGTAAAATGATGGTACTTGGGAGTGGTATCAGACAGCATTTCCAGCTATCCGACTAGAGGAAGAGGAATGCAACGAAAAAGATGATTGGCCTTTGAATTATCCGACCCGACCATACAGGTTTGGTCACGTGCTCAACGGCATTACCCTTCCCTAGCTTTTTGAGAAAGAGGTATATGTGGATGAAATGCAATCCTATTGGCTGGTAAGGGTAGTGCTAAAATCAAATGGGGCTGAGTGGACCGATTTATGGGCCGCTTGGGAATAGTAGGTTGAGTGTATCAAAGACGATATATGAGAAAAATTTGATAATACATGGGCTATCAAAGATGATGAGGAGAGAAGAGGAAGAATAGCAATTGGCGACTTAGGCAATTTGTGGGCATTTGAGAGCCCTCCACTTTTGAATGAGGTACGATAGACCAGTGACACAATAATGGGATTATGGGATCCCGAGGAGGGAATAGAGCATCTGACTAGAAGTGGGCAACATTTCAAGCCAGCTCTGCTAGAGAAAGGACAATCAAGCAGAAAAGGGAAGGAGAAAGAACAAGAAGAAGAGGATGATGCAGTGCTGAAATAGTTAAAGAAGACGCAAGTTAATATCAGCATTTAGGGGTTACTGATGGCCTCGCATAAACACAGACAAGCTGTGCTAAAGGTTTTGAATAAAGCCAGCGTTTCAATAGATGCCACCCCATAGCAACTGATTGGACTTATTTTGCTGGCGGTAGAGCCGAAAGTCATTTCTTTTTTCGATAAAGATCTGCCAGCAGAGGGGAGGAATCACAAAAAACCACTGCACATTACTGTTAAGTGCCTGGAGAAATGGGTCCCTGTAACTCTTATCGATAATGGGTCTGCATTGAACATATGTCCGCTCAGAACAGCACTTTGCTTAGGACTAAAGACGAAGAACTTCACACCGAGCAATCAAGGAGTCCGAGCTTATAACAACACAAGGAGGGATGTATTGGGACTTGTGTCATTTACAATATCAGTAGGGCCTTTAGAAATGTTGATCGAGTTCCATGTACTAGATGTACCGGCATCTTTGAACTTGTTGTTAGGTAGAACCTGGTTGCATGACCCAAGTGTTCAGGCTATACCATTGAATCTCCATCAAAAATTGAAACTGATAAGAAATTGGACAGTTTTAACTATTCACAGAGAAGACAGCATTCATCCCCCAAGAGGAGAGGGCTCAACTCTGTTGGAAGTATAGCATGGTGAGGGTGATGTATCGCTCAATGGCTTCCAGTTCGACGAAACCCAGGTTGTACAGATGTTGTTGAATGAGGGGGAAATGTACATCAACCCGTGAGCTGTAACAATGATGAGAAAAATGTCCTTTTTCCTGGTATGGGATTAGGATGTAGGCAGTAGGGAATCTCGAAACCCGTTCAGGTATTGTCGACTTCGCATCGTTTTGGTCTTGGGTATGAGCCAACAGAAGAAGATTTGGATGGGCCTAAGAAATGACAGAAGGTCAATTATTCAAGAACACTCAATGAGCATTTTATCAAAGAGGGGGAAGATTTCTCGTACTGCAACTTTCTGAAACCATGGATTGACGAAGAAACCAATCAAAAGCTACCAGGGTTGGAGATCTTTTTCGACCATCAGTTGTCCGATACAGAAGAGGAAATGACAGTGAAAGGGAAAGAGAAAGAGAAGAAGATTCAAGAGGAAGATTGGCCTGACAAGCTCGATGGAATCAGCATGGGAACATTGTTCAATGAAAAGATGGCATAACTGCAAGTGACCAACTCAGACTGCTTCATGATGGGCTTTAGCGCACTAGCCAATTGCACCAAGCTCATTGTTGATGCAACTGCAAAAGAAGTAAAGAATTGGACCACCGAGTCTTCTTATATACACATTGTCTGTTCTGAGTCCAAGTCTGAGTCTGAGTTTGTGGTTGAGGGCACGTCTGTTTGTGCACCTCCTCCTATTTATGCTTTCGAGTTTGTAATTCCTTCTTCTTTCAATGAAATGAATGAAATTTCTAGTTACTCTGCTTTGTTTGATTTATTTTATATGCGTTTTGACGATTTTGAGTTCGACAGAGATATACCCGAAGAAATAAAACTTTTAATAAAAAGAGAAGAAAAAATGCGTGCCCAACCTGTAATTGAAGAAATTTTTTCAATAAATTTGGGTAATGAAAATAACCCGCAAAATGTTCAAATTTGTTCTTCTTTATCCTTAGTTGAATAAGAACAATTAATAATTTTATTAAAAGAATTCAGAGATGTATTTGCATGGTCTTATGGCGATATGCCCATAATTGATCATGATATTGTCCAGCACCATATCCCTTTAGACCGTGACGCCAAACCAGTCAAACAAAAATTAAGACAGATCCGGCCAGAATGGGCTCTGAAGATCAAAGAAGAAGTTTCTAAATAGATTAATACAGGATTTCTCATGGTAACTGAGTATTCGAAATGGGTAGCCAATATTGTGTCAGTTTTAAAGAAGGACGGACGTATACGAGTTTGCATGGATTTTTGGGACCTCAACAAGGCTAGCCCGAAAGACGATTTTCCCTTACCACATATTGATGTCTTAGTAGACAGTACAGCGGGGCACGCCTTGCTTTCATTCATGGACGACTTCTTTGGGTACAACCAGATTCTCATGGATCCTGAGGACAGTGAAAAGACGACCTTCACCATGGCTTGGGGCACCTATTGTTATCGTGTAATGCCATTTGGCTTGAAGAATGCAAGGGCAACCTATCAAAGGGCTGCCACTACTTTACTGCACGACATGGTACATAAGGAGGTCGAAGTTGTTGGAGGCAATACTGCCAAGATCATTGTTTTAGTAAAATAATTTTTAGTAAAAAATTAACTAGACGGGCAAATGCCAAAATGGGTTCCAGATAAAATTTTGACGTCGAACGATCAAAAATAAACCTACGCAACCAAAGTTAATTTAGATGAATACCTCTTGTCGATCTAATCTTTAACTACGACTTGATTCCGAGTTGAAACTCCAGTCAGATCTTCTACTGTATTCCCTTACGCGATCGTCGAACGTAGTGTGGGCTACGATCTTCCGAAAACTTGTACCGGTAGAACCCCGATATATTTAAGTCTTTGAAAGACAAAATTAATATCACAATGATAATGATTTATGAACTATCAATCTCAAACTGGTTTAGCCTATCCGCATAATATAGGGTTACAGCAGGGGACCTAGGGAGTAATTATGAGTTAGACTTTCAGTGGAACACAAACACCTACCAACAGTTTCTGCAATTAAAGAAAGAGGCATAGCGGTATCTGCAATTATGGAAATCCAGTAGCAATTTTTGTAATTTGTATAAAATACTGAATTACAGTTCAAACCACTAAAGAAATATAATTGCACTTTGACCTATAATCTCAAGATCTTCTTGCATTGAGCTCCTGTTATTAAATGCTTACCATTTCTCCCCATGTTAAGATTCCCGATACCCACCAATTAAATTTAATTACTAACAATTTAATTTAATCGGCATCTTGATATTCCTTAAGCCATTATGCTTAACTTATTTAACCGCTGGATAATTAAATCTATCTGCAGGGTTTGGCCCGGTCAAAACTTATAAGCATCCTTAAGGGGGTATCGTCAATTTCGATCATTCGGGACGTGAATTCCGTTAATAATTAATATTTACCATATAAATAATACCGCTATCCAACTTACTGGGAATATAGACCCATATAAGATCGCACCCTCAATGAATCAAAACAACGAATATTAAATATATGCAAATCAATAATTATTTCAGGATTAGGAGGATAAGCACTATTCATAATAACTTTTGGGTGTGAATTAATTTATATAGTCAGTAGTCAGTACAAAATTAATTACCTCAAATGTCCCGTTCAATACACACAAAGTGTACTAGCACAGAGAGTTGGAATAATAGATAATGCTATTATCTATTCTCCGTAACCAAGACAGGCCTACTAAAATTCTATGCTATAGTCGTACCGATGGTATGTCCATTTTCATCCAAACTGTGAACATAAAACTTATATTCTGCAAGAACTTAAAATCTGATCTTCTGTGTGCAAGCCGTACTCTACATACCAGATTAAATACTATACAGAATATTAGACTTCCATGCATATCAAAGAAATAATACACATACATTGCTCATAAAGATTATCATAAAATAGAAAATTAATTTTATTAAAATAAAATTAAATACTAAAACCATAGTTTTCAGTATACCTACCCTAACAGGAGTATACGTGGATGATATGATAGTCAAATCCAAGGATCGGGATGGTCACATCATAGCACTACGAAATTTCTTCGAAAGGATTCGAAAGTACAAGATGCGATTCAACCCGCAAAAGTATGCCTTTGGAGTTATTGTCGGAAAAATGCTTGGATTTATGATTACTCAACGGGGTATCGAAGTGGATCCTTCAAATATCAAGGAAATCTTGGAAATGCCTCCTCCAAGGACTGAACAAGAAGTCAGGAGCTTTCTGGGTAAAATACAATTTATCAATCGGTTCATTGCAAAACTGACAACTACCTGTGAGCCGATCTTTCGTCTGCTAAAGAAAGGAGTCGAGTTTGAATGGGATCAGAAATGCCAAGATGCCTTTGATGTCGTACGATAGTATCTGTAAAATCCACCTATCCTAGCTCCTCCCGAACCTGATAGGATGCAGATCCTCTATTTCTCAGTGATTGATTTGGCTATGGGATGTATGCTGGCGCAAGAGGGTGAAACTGAAATCGAAAAGGCTGTCTACTACTTAAGCAAAAAGATGATGGGATCAGAGATACAGTATACACCACTGGAAAAGACATGTTGGGCTTTGGTCTGGGCTTCCCGAAAACTAAGGCATTACATGCTATCTTTCACAGTGAATATCATCTCCCGAATGGACCCGTTAAAGTACCTATTTGAAAAGCCAGCACTAACAAGAAGGTTGGCTCAATGGTTGCTATTGTTATTAGAATTCGACCTCAGATACGTAACCCATAAGTCAGTTAAAGGCAGAGCAGTGGCAGAATTCCTGGCCGATCAACCAGTTAAAGGAGGCGAAGACACAGAGTTCTAATTTCCTGACGAACAACTGATGAAAGTTGGGGATGACAAGTAGACTCTATATTTTGATGGCGCATCAAATCAGTATAGCTATGGAATAGGAGTCCTTCTTATCACTCCTAATGAATCACACGTTCTGTTATCTTTAAAGCTAAAATTTGAAGTTACCAACAATCAGGCTGAGTATGAAGCATGTTTAGCTGGATTGGAGGCAACCTTAGAACTAGGGGTATGGAAGCTTTAAGTCATCAGAGATTCAGCACTGGTGGTTTTGCAATCGAGAGGAGAATGGAAGATCAAGGACTTATCCTTGATTCTCTATAGTCAAGAGCTAGAGAAACTGATACCGTGTTTCGAATCAATGATATTTACCCACGTGCCAAGACTGCAGAGCAAGTTTACCGACACACTAACCACCTTAGCATCCATGATTGACATACCATCCGTGATTTGAATGAGACCTTTAATAATTGAACAGAAGAGAAAGCCGGCATACAAGGTAACAGCCACAATCGAGGAAAGTAATGGCGACCTTCCATGGTATTTTGATATTCAGAATTTCGTGGAGAAAGGAGAATACCCCAAGTTTTCTAGCAAAAAGGACAAAAGGGCGATACGATGATTATTCGTGCAGCTTATCATTTGCGGTGATAGACTATACAAATGAAGGCATTCTAGGGTCAACAAGCTGTGCGTCAACAATGAAGAAGGTCAAGAATTGATGAAAGAAATCCACGCGAGAGTTTGTGGGCCACACATGAGTGGGAATATGTTAGCCAATAAAATCATACAACAAGGATACTTTTGGATGGCGATGAAAATAGACTGTATACAGTTCGTGCGGAGATGCCCCAAATGTCAAATTCACCCAAATCTCATGCACGTTCTCCCATCTCAGTTATATAACCTGACGTCACCACGGCCTTTCTCGGATGGGGCATTGATGTGATTAGTAAGGTAACACCGAAGGCGTCAAATGGGCACGAGTTCATCTTAGTAGCCATTGGCTACTTTACCAAGTGGGTGGAAGTAGCCTTCTACTCAGTATTGAAAGCCTCCCATGTTACTAAATTCATCAAGAAAAACATCATCTGTCGGTAGGGGGTCCCCCACGAGGTCATATCAGTTAATGGCTCGCATTTTTAAGAAGAAGTCCTGGATCTTTTCGAAGAATACCGGATAGTGGCCCACAAGTCCTCACCATATCGGTCGCAGACCAATGAAGTGGTTGAGGCAGCAAACAAGAACATTAAGAAAATTCTACAAAAGACAATCAACTCACATAAAGATTGGTCAAAGCATCTACCATTTACACTTTGAGGATACCGAACGTCGATTAGAACTTCAACAGGAGCCACGCCATACTCTTTAGTGTATGGGATGGAAGTTGTACTTCCCATTGAAGTAGAAATCCCTTCATTAAGAGTAGTGGTTGAGGCCAGTATTCTAGAAGCAGAATGATAAAAGAACCGAATGGAAGAATTGCTCTTGTTTGATGAAAGAAGACTGCAGGCTTTATTTCATGTACAAAGTTATGAAAGGAGGATAGCTCGAGCATCCAATAAGAAGGTCAAAATCCGGGGTCTCAGAGAAAGAGATTTGGTTCTCAAAGAAATCAGAGCTCCTATCTTTGACCCGAGAGGCAAGTCCAAGCCAAACTGGTCCGGACCGTTTTATTATCAAAACCATCATGATCGGTGGTGCAGTTATTATTATGGATTTGGATGGTAATGTGTTCTCCACTCTAGTTAATCTCGATCAACTAAAAAAGTACTACCCTTGAGATAAAAATAAAAATAAAATAAAAGCCTGCTGAGTTGAAAACCAAAAAGGAAACTCAGGCAAAAGTTAGAGCAGCTCGCAAGATAGAAAACCCGAAAGAGCGACCTTGATAAAAGTTAGGGCATCACAAAAAGGAGAGCATCAATACCCGAGAGAAAACTGTGCCCAAACTACGTCATGGCCTGATTCCATCTTTTTGGGATATGTAGGCAGCTTCTTTTGAGAAGTCCAGCCACTTTTCGCGTTCTAAACCATTTTTAATCTAAGTAAGACAAATGCAAGTGTATATTTGAATTTTGATAATAAAGTCACTGGAAAAAAAAATTTAGATAAATTTGAACCATCTTAAACATAAAAGCGATGGTTTTCATTACTTTGATCAGAGTTACAAAGTTTTTAAAAATAAAGGAAGGGCATGTAAGTCCCAAACTCTATAAACAAAAAAAATGAATGCTGTGAAATCTTTAAGACAAAGCAGAAAGCCTCAAATCCTTCTCCTTTTTGTTGCTTGCTTTCCTTCTTCTTTATCTTTCTTCTCCCGATCCTACATCAGCCACGTCTTGTATTTACCAGAAAGATCGGGACATTGCAGCTCCTGCATTTTCATACATGAACGAGAAAGCCAAGCATCTTGATACAGTGTTAAAAATGGAGCCCGCAACGCAGATGAGAATAGACGGCCTCGAATACTGGGAAAATGATCTGACTATGATTGAACTACCGCATGATCCAATGGGGGTAATAAAAAGTAGTCCGACACAGACCGACTTGCAAAACACCCGGATGATCAATAGTAGTCTGACTCATGACAGGAATTTGCCACCAAGGGCACTGCTAGGTAATATCTGGGCCAGTCAGAGAAGAAGGGTACAGTCGCCAGGTTGCTTCGGTACTGTATATCTGATAACAGGGGCGGTACAAGAAAGCTGCAGCACTGTGTCTGTCGGTGGGTGGTTTTTGTACAAGATTAACCTTTTTCATCAACCAGATCTACAGCAAAAAGTTAGATAAGTGAGAGCAGAGCTTTGTAGTATGACACAAGTCTAATAAAGGGAAAGGTTTGAATCTACCTGAAGGAGCAGGGGGCTTCCAGCAAAAGTAGTGGTCTCACCACGATGAACAGCATCTAGACCCAGTAGTGTCTCAGCCAAGACAGGTGGTATAAAATCCCTCCCCATCCACATCTGGCTGGCAATGTCAACCAATGCATAGCTAGCTCACCCGTTAGAGGGAACGAGAAGGTACTAGGCAAGAAGGCAGAAGCAAAGAGCATAGCGTCGCCACAGCTGAACGTCGAGGTCACTAAGGTCACCGATAGGATGAAATCTGTCAATGATCCAGGGTATGTCAAGACAGTCATCTTGTGTCAGAAGAGAGGCCTCCATCCTAGATAGACCACAAGGCTATATCACCTGTTGACGGGTTGAAAGAAAGAAAGTGGGAACCACAACGGAGCTTCATAGGGCCAAATAAAAAATAGCAACAAACCTCTCCACGGTTGGACATAGCTCTTCAAGGCCAAACCGAAAGACGTGGGATTGCAGGTCCCACAATTGAGTAGTTGCTTTCAGCAAAGGCCCGTCAATCTTTATGGCCGTGAGAGGAAATAAGAAGTTGATACCAAAAGGGGAGAAATTTAAACGTTCGACATAAGGGAATGCCTCAATCCATGAAGAAAAGGGACTAGCCATCTGAGTAAGAACAACAGATAATAGGTCCTTCAGGGCTGTATTTATAAGGCAGGAAAGGGCAGGAAATCAAAATTTTGGCAAAAGGCAGGTTCAAGGTGGCGACTACTGCCACTTTGGATACGGCGACCGCCAACTCTGAAAAGCATAGTACAGTGACATCAGTCCTTTGACCAGGCAACTGCCATGTTGTAATTGGCGACCGCCATTAAGCGTTTATAGCAAATGGCGACCGCCATGTTAAAAAGTGGCAAGCGTGTATTAGTTGGTGGTTTTTTCATTATGTGTAAGTCTTAACATTTGTATTATGCATCCAAGACATTTGAACAGCAATAAAAAAGAAAGATGAACAAGTGAAGTAATAAATGGCACAAAGGCCCAAAATACATCAGAATGTGTCAAAATGTAATCGGGGCACCCAGGCC
Source organism: Heliamphora exappendiculata (assembly GCA_034768845.1). Classification (NCBI taxonomy): domain Eukaryota; kingdom Viridiplantae; phylum Streptophyta; class Magnoliopsida; order Ericales; family Sarraceniaceae; genus Heliamphora; species Heliamphora exappendiculata. The sequence goes on from JAOTRH010001628.1 coordinate 47,882, forward strand.
CAATAAAACGGCAAACTGGGGCACACAGGCCCATGGAGCAGGTAAATGTGTAAAAATATGTCAAACTGGGGCATGAAGGCCCATCAAAATAAATGTACCAGAAGATAAATAAAACTAGGGATAATGAGGGAAGCTCTCTCTCTCAGGTGTGCCTCAGGCGCACTTGGCGGGAGGAAGGGCCGGCCTCCTCCGAGCTATCATCCTCGAAGAGTTATCAAAGTCATCACCATCATCACTGCCAGAGGAAGAGACAACTCTAGACCGGCTCCGAGCAGATGAGACTGATCTTTTGGAACGAGCCCGAGAAGATACCCAGGAACCACGACCTCGAATCGGGGCTAGGGCTAGAGCAGGAGGCCTAACCAAAGCCTGTGGTAGTACTATGCCAGCAGCTGGTACCAAAGGCTGTCAGAACAAAACAAGGACTAGAACAGAGTACAGAAAAAGGTACAAAAAGGTTGAAAAGAGTTATGTGGACACTTACTATAGCCACTGGGGTAAAAGTGATGCCGGTTGCTCGTATAGTAGCATCAAGCTGACAGATCAGTGCTCTTTGACCTGTAAAGACCAGTAATAGATGATGTAATCATGCCTGGTTAACCTGTAAAAAGAAAGTTAGGCGGTTTGAGTAAACAAAACAAAGAAAGCAACCAAATAAAAGGAGAAAGAACAAAGACAAACTTGACTGAGCTCAGCCCTAAACTCAGGTGTTGGCGGAACGGGAACCGACAGAGGTTAGGGGCAGCCGTATGCTACTGTATGAATCTCCCACGGGATCTCTGGGCCTCTCATCCCTCCATCCTTGACATCATCACCAACAGCTCCAGCCGCAGTAGCACCAGCCTCAGCAACCTCCGGCGCCTGTCCTCTCCTTCTGCCACTAGGGCTAGCTGGGCCGGGTCCTAGAGGTCCTAACAGATGTGCCCGGGCCCAGGCTGTGTAATCTCCCTCAGCCACCAGCAACTCTATAGCAGGAGTCCCCACCAGGTCCAATAGAAGATCTACCCAGTCTAGATTAGTCCAGCGCATGCAGGCTGAAGGGACCACTAGGATCAAAAAATGACCTAGATCGAGCGACTGGCGAAACACTCGCTCTCCTAGATAGAACTCCTGTCTAAATGGGCCCTCTAGTAAGATACATCTCGCAGTAATGTCACAGCTACACATCATATTTGCGCTGGCCCGATCCTCTACCCCCGGTTTTCTTGGTCATCAATACGACCTGTCCTTAATAGAACCGATCTGATTCTCTGAACAATCGGAATTTCGTACTTCTGTCGGATCCTCCCTATCTCCTGATCGAGCTTGTGTAGGTAGATGTTGCCTGGTAGGGCCGATAGTAGTACACTGTGTGGAACGGAGTAAGGGCCCTTCTCACCTCCTACGAGTCGTCCGGCGGAAAAGACTTTCTGAATGGAGTAAAAGAACTTGGGATCGTCGATCTCTTCCTTAAAGATTGAGATGAGTCGATGTCGGTCGATGGTGTGAAAACACTTCCTGATGTCGGCCAGACATCCCAGTGAACCGGTAGAATACAATGAACAATGCAGTATATAGTAATCGATAAATGCAATGATCAGTGAACGGTGCAAAGAACAGTGCAGTGAACAGTACAGTAGTAGTAGTATAATGCTGAAAGTAGTGTACAGAATAGGAAGCTGTTAATAGAGATACCTAGTCAGGGGTTAGCCGGTCCAGTGATACTCAGAACCGGTCGATATCCTTCCCCTAGCCTTCTTCCCCTTTAGCCCTCGGGACCACTGGGCTGCACGGGAAATGACTAAAGGGTCCGCTGAGGAGTTTACCGTGACATGAAGCCCGAGGAACTCGCAAATCCACAACTGCAAAGAGGAAGATGTTAGCAGGAAAATGATAACAGGTTACAAAAATAAATGAAAACTATAGAAACTAAAGTCATACCTCCCAGACCCTCCAGTATCCCCCGATGCTGAGCTCTTTGGGGAATCGGGTCAGAGTTCGCATGAATCTGTAGAGAGTAGCAAGAGCGGCTCCTCCCTAGTCGAATGTAGCAACACGGTTGAGGCGAGGAAAGGCACCCAGGTAGTGCAAATGTACCGTATTCTCCTTGTTAAAAAATAAGGAGGTGCCAAACATATACATCAAGAATCCCTAGGCCACCCACTCAAAGTGGCAGGGCTCGGTGCACTGAAAATGCATGAAGCGGCCAAAGAACCATGTGTATTTGACTCGATCGCGGTCCATTTACGCGGCAATAGCTCTAAGAAAGTACATCAAGGCATCAGTAGACTGCGCAATGGTAGGATCAAATGGAATAGGGGCACCGCCAACTGGGATCCCCGTGATAGGAGAGAAGTCCAGAGGAGTTAAGGTAGCCTCAAAAGTAGTGAAGTGAAAAGTGTTAGTGGTATCCCACCACCGCTTCGCCAGAGCTGTTAACCATACCTGATTGTTGCTCGTCCTACCCAATAGGAGTATGAACCAAGAAAAACCAGAGGCATCGAGATAAGCACTACTAGAAGCATGGAGGGTATCGTACCACTCCAACACCTCCCTAGAGGAAAAACCTCCGAAGCCACGGACATAATGACCGGCTTGAAGAGAAGAAAACAAGCAGAGAATATGTCAAATAAGTAAAGTGTAGAAAAATATCTAGAAGCAATAAAAATCTTAAGTTCGTGTGTAAGTGATGACCCTTTTGTTCTTTCAAGCCCTAAAAAACTAGGCATCCTAAACCCTGGTAAATCAGGCAAATCTCTTTAACCCTAGGTTCGTATGTAAGTGACGACCCTTCGGTTCTATTAGACCCTGATAAATCAGGCAAACCTTTCTACTCTAAGTTCGTGTGTAAGTGACGACCCTTCGGTTCTTTCATGTCCTAGAAAACTAGGCACCCTAAGCTCTAGTAAACCAGGCAAATCTATCTAACCCTAGGTTCGTGTGTAAGTGATGACCCTTCGGTTCTATCAAGTCCAGATAAATCAGGCAAACCTTTCTACCCTAGGTTCGTGTATAAGTGACGACCGTTTGATTCTACCAAGCCCTAGAATACTAGGCACCCTAACCCTAGGTTCATGTGTAAGTGATGACCTTTTGGTTCTTTCAAGTCCTAGAACACTAGGCACCCTAACCCTAGGTTTGTGTGTAAGTGACGCCCCTTCGGTTCTTTCAAGCCCTAGAAAACTAGATACCCGAAGCCCTGGTAAACCAGGAAAATCTCTCTAACCATAGGTTCGTGTGTAAGTAACGATCATTCGGCACCCTAACCCTTGGTTCGTGTGTAAGTGACGATTTTTTGATTTTTGCACGTCTTAGTAAAACACTGGGAACCCTAAAGTCCTGGCACGTTAGGCAAAACTCTATCATTTTGAGATACCCATTCTTTCCAAAAATAATAAAATAATAATAATAATAATAATAAAAATTTTCTCCCTTTGATATTTGTGTTCAACCCTTTTGCCCTACCCTTTTAGGATAAATTTTATAGGAATCTTTGAAATTTTACTCCAATCATTTAGAATGATTTTCTAAAGATTTTTGAAGGTTTTCTTAAATTTTTTCTCAAATTTTTAGGATTTTCTTAAAATTTCAAAGATTTTCTAAAACTTTTCCAGGGTTTTCTTAAAATTTTCTTCAAATTTCTAGGATTTTCCTAAAATTTCAAAAAAAATTTAAAAATTTTACAGGGTTTTCTTAAAAATTTTCTCAGATATCTAGGATTTTTTAAAAATTTCGAGGGTTTTCTTAAAATTTTTCTCAAATTTTTATGATTTTCTAAAATGTTTTTCTAGGATTTTTCCAAAATTTTTCTAAGAATTCCCAAAATTTTCCTTTATTTTCTAGGAGTTTCTAAAATATTTTCCTAGAAATTTTCAAATTTTTCTTTAATTTTTTAGGATTTTCTAAAAAAAAAATTCAAGTCTTTATTTTGTACTTTTCACTAAAATAATTGTTCACTTCATTGTATGTTCAAATCCTAGTATCAATCACACCATCATCAAAATAAATCATAATTTATCATCATTCATCATCATCACATTAAATCACCATATGGGGGATCTTAGGCATGCGTCTACGTTTGATTTATCATAAAAACATGCTTTGATATTAAAACGGTAAGGAAAGGATACATACCGAAGGTCTTTGGCGAGAAATGTGGTGGTCAGGCTCCCGCAAAAGAATGTCAGCAGCAACGGCATTGGTGGGAGGCTCGTAGCGTCTCATCCCGCGTGGAACCACGCGATAGGGTGCTGGAGCGTAAGTATGAGGATCAAAAGGAGCTGAGTGGCCCTCTCCAGCATCAGGGTCCAAGAAATCGGCCATCGCAGCGTCAGCAGCAGCCTGTACCTCTGCAGCTACCCGTGCCTCGTCAGCAACTCGGTGGGAGGCAGTGGGCTGCGTGGAAGTAACCTCACCGGCCTGAAGACTAGAAGCCGTACCTCTAAGAGTCTCGGTGGAAGAACTCCCAGTAGCGGACGGGCCTTGTCGCGCCCCCAAGTCGTCATCCCCATTGCCTTGGCCCGCCATGAAGAAGAATGGAATCACGAACAATAGTGTAAACATCATGTGAAAAGGCTTCGAAGCAAAGGAAGCAAGAGAGGGTTGAAAGGAACCGATAGAAGGTTAGAGATAGAATGGAATGAGAGGAATGAACCACACCCACGCGACCTAAGGGGCCTTATGCGCGTTTCATCATGGCGGTCGCCATGTCACATGTTAGCGGCCGCCAAGTTTCCCAAAAGACACATGGCGATCGCCATGCTTGGAGGGTTTTTATCTGGCGACCGCCGTATCCGATGGATTTGGTCTCGGCGACCGCCAGGTTTCGAAAGGTCACGTCATATCAGAATATCATCATGAAGTTTTGGGGTTTTGAGAGGGGCTGTTTGGGGGTTTTTGATATTTGTTTTGTTTTATTTTCTTTTAGTGTGCTTATTATTGTATTAGTTTCCTTTTGTGTGTTTTAATTTCATAAGTTTTATTTATTTTTAGCAAAAATAATTTTCAACAAAATAGTAATTTCCCTTAAAAATAATTTTTTTTCATAGGTGGGACTTTTCAAAAATAAAATATTGGGTGTTTTCCAAAATATTTTAAGAAAATTTTGTGCGTGGTTTATTTTAAATTTAATTATCCCGTGCCTCGTTTTGAATGTTTAGGTCTTAACTCGACCTATTAATTTGTGATTTTCTTCCCGATAAATATAATTTTAAACCATAACTTGGCTTTTAATTATTTTTATTCCGTTTTTACCCCGAAATTGTGAGGTCTTAACTCGACCGATCAATTGCTTTCACGGTTAAGATAATTTCTTAGATTTTAACTCGATCCTTATAATTACTTTACCCCCAATCAAGTTTTTAGATCTTCACTCGATCTTTGACTCGCCCGAACTCCCTTTACATCTTAACTCGATCTTTAGGGTTTGTTCGATCACACCAGCATCTGCATTGTGTTAGCATTTGCACCATGTTTCTTATCTCACATCTCTACATTTTGCCTCGTGTACTACGTTTTGGTATGATCCCTAGCAAATGGGTACGTAGGCAGCTCGATTAACATTTGAGTACGACCAATATCATATGCATGCTTGTGTGTTTGTGGCCTAAGATTGACGGCTCGGTCAAATGGTTGTTGTCTCTGGATCTTTGATATAACCTACTTCATGCATTGCTATGCAAGTTATATCAAAGAGGGACAACTGTAGAGACCCCAATTTGACCCCGCATAATCTTAGGTGAATCCGAGATGAAAACAGGTGGAATGGTACTTCAGTTCGATCATCGGGAAGTGATCCAAGCTCGGTATTTGAACCCAAAACCTTCAAACTAAAGAAATTTTATCGAACCATCAAAACATGCTGTCCAAGTAAACCGACCACCATGTTCATTGTGGCGACCGCCACCTTCAAATCAGCGACCGCCAACTTACATTGTGGCGACCGGCAATAGAACCATGTGGAACCTTTGAAAAACATGGCGACCACCAACTCCAAATGGCCTAACATGTCTTAAAACGTGGCAGCATCTCATTAGTTGAAGAACTCTATAAATACCGTACATCCGGTACGTTTTCAAGGACATAATTTTGAGTGGGAGGGTTAGTGAGAGAAGCTCTGTCGAGTTGCCGAGCAATTATGAGCCCCAACGCCGAAACCCTGCTGAAATACCAAGATTCGAGCCTCCGACGTTTACATTGCAGCCCTAGCTTAGATCACCACCCGAGGATTGAACCATTGAGGCACATTCTCGACTTGAGAATTTTCCGACAATCTAGGTAACTCGTTTGGATCCCCGATCGTTCTAACTCCGTTCTCTCTCTTTTGGAGTGATCGGGTTAGCTTTCAATTTCAATTTGCATTCTTCTTTTGTTTACATAATTAACCTCGTTTCTTGTTTAAGTTGCCTTATGTTATTTGTTCAAGTTGCCTTATGTTATTTGTTCATTATTAATTTTCTCACATTCACATTTAACACATTCGTTATTTTTATTTCTTTCATTAATTCATTAAATAGTGCTAATATATTTTGACAATTACAACCAATTAATGTTGTTAATTGTTATAATAGTACACTTACATTTATGTGAACATAGTAATAATTATTACATTTTGCATTTGAGTTAAATAATTATATTTATTTCTTTTACCTTTTTAGCATTAGTTTAATTTTCTTTACTAGCATTTATTTTTATTTTATTTTCATTTCTTGTAATATTAATATCATTTTCTTTTAAGTATTAGCTTAATGTTCTTTTCATTACTAGTATTTCTTTTAATTTTTTTTCTTTATTAGTTTAAAATGTTCAATTTAACATTCTTAATATTAGTATCCATTTTCTTTTCTTATGATGTTTATTTTCTTCTTCTAATTAGTAGCTTTAATTTTCTTATATTTTCTTTTCTTTTCTTATCCTATTATTAGCTTTATCTTCCTTTTCTTTTGGTATCTTTTCTTTTCGATTTAATGCTTACATTACTTTCGTTCATAGTATTAAACCAAAAAAAAATATTCACAAAAAGTATTTTAAGTTTATCTATAAATGTTAATATAAATTTTCTCTTATTATAGTAATTTTTTTTCTTTTCTTTTATTTTCTTTTGTTTCTTTTAAAAAAGTATAAAATATAAATAGAAAGATTTTCTTTTTTTTAATAACATTTTCTATTTTTATTATTTTAGCATAATTTTCTTATTTTGTAAAGTTTTTTCTTTTCCATTAAATCTTTAAACCTTCTTTCGTTATAAAATCCTTATTTTAAATTTATTTGTTAAGAAAGCTTTATTTCAATATAGAATTTTCTCTTTTATATACATCTTTTTATTTTACATTTAGCATTTCTTTTTTGTGTTAATGTCAATCTAGTTTATTTGGATAACATGCATATTTTGGTTATTTTTTTAAAAATATTTTGTGTCTAAAGTAGTTTAGCTTATTTTGCAACAATTCATGTTTAGATAGTTTTGGCAATTTCTAGCATGATTTTATTATTTTATGCATTCTATGATAATTTAGGTTATTTTTGTAAACTTGCATGCGGGTGTGCTACATGTATCATTTAGTTAGAAATTACTTGCCGTATGACTTAGGAATTCATCCATTTATTTGTCCTAATTTGAAGGGTTATGTACCTATGTTATGTATTTTTTATATTTAATTTTGGATCTTCTCTTTTTACCTCTATTTTTTTTATTTGTATGCATTTGAGAAATTCTATTAAAGAACTAACGATGATTAGTAGATGCCAACCTTATGATTGGGTGAACGGGGGTGCCTAACACCTTTTTCGATTTGTACCTTAGCCAGGGACCCTCTTTATTTGATTAACATTTTAAATATCAGTAAGCCATTTTTATTTTTATTACTTTTTCTCAAAAACTAAGTGGCGACTTCATTTTCAATAAAAATGAAGTTTTCAAATTTTAGTTTTCAAGGTATTAAAAATATTTTTTTAAATATCTTTGAATTTTCTTATTTTTGAATGCCTTCCCAACGCCACAGACGCCAAATGGGAAGGCACATCACCCCAAGACTCAACCTCCATGCTCATATAAACACATAGCATGCGCAAAACAATACAACCACAATCCCATGCAAGCACACAAACCATGCTGTGTAGTGGTGCCTAATAATCATAAAACAATTCTCATACAAAGGTCGTCCTCACTTTCCACGGCTCCTAGGTATCCGAACCTGGAGCTCTGATACCATTTTGTCACGACCCAAAGCATGCCATACATAAGCCATATCCAAAGGTAATACTCCAATATGTAAGAAAATATTATATATAACATTTAAAGGATTTAACAAAATTATCAAAATTCCAAGATTACATTCTCAAGTTTACCACACGATTTGAGATAACATACATTCGACATTAACTATCACTTTCATTACATCGCTTCCATAATCTTATGTACAGCAAAAAAAAAGAAACAAAGAAATCATAGCTCCTATTCTTTGCCCTTTCCAAAAGCATCCATAGCTTTGGTGTCACTCTGCTTTTTGGAACCTGAAATTTGTTTGACATATATACTTGAGCCGAAGCTCGTAGGATACAGATTAACTCATATATAATATATGATTTGTGAGGTGTGATGAGTGTAACAAAATAAATATGCACATTTTCACCAAGTCATTTATTTTTAACGCACACATACTCATGCACACCCAGATTTGTCTCTATTTAACCATTTGTTTACCATTCATAAATCCTTCATTTGCTTTCCCAATTTTTACAAAACCATTTCACCTCTAATGAATCGGTGTTGGGTGCAGCTTATAAAAACCCCTTCCTATTAATTCTCAATAGGCTACGCGAAGCCATTGGATAATAGATAGCTCTATAACTCACCACGACACAACGCCACATTTCGGGGGCTAACCCATGGGCATGTGGTCCCCATCTTGCGTAAGTTTTTGATCTTTCACCGCGGAGCCGCTAGCACAACTTAATCCACATTAATCCATACGGTTCACTATTGGTTAATTAGATTCATTTTCACAACACGAGAGTCCAACCCACAAATGGTTCCTCTCTAACTCATTACCATAATACATTATTATGATTCCAAATCCACATTTACCATCACAACCTTCATTATACAGTTTCTCATAAATCACAATGGTACCAATTTCTCATATATCACATCATTTTAAAAGGTATACACCCATCATGTATATACATACATATATCAATTTGAAACCCACTTTAATTGTAAAAGAAAACCCAACAACAGGTTCAATACATGCATCCCAACTCAATCTATATATATGTATAGGTGTGCCATTAGCACAAGGGGCTAGGAAGTTAGTATAAAGGGCAAAAAATAATAAAAATAACTTTTTCTAAAACATTCGGCTAAAAATGGGTGAAAATGGTTATGAAATTTTGACATACCCTCACTATTTTAATCATAACCGTTTTCTACAAAAATAATTTTCTTGTGAGAGTTATCTTATTGTAAAGAGGACTTCTAAGGCTTCGATTTGAGTACAAAAACGACCCGATTCGGAGTCCGGATGAGGGAGATATGGTCAAAAAAAGTTGGTCATACGCAATCAGTCCGCTCGAGCGGACGTCGGGCGCTCGAGCCCCCAACTTTCTTCCATGTGAAGGCTTAAGCGAACAGGGCTTGACTCGAGCACGCTGGCACCTGAGAAAACTCTAGATTTTGCCCTGTTTTAAGTTTTAAACCTCCAAACACATAACTCTTTTTCAAACATGCTTCAAACACTTATTTCTAACCCAAAAACACTAAATTCAAGTCTCGAAACCCTTTTTTGATAGCATAAATAATCAATTTCATGGGTAATCACCTCCCAAGAACCACTATTTTTATGAAAACTAACCCAATTCACATACAAACTTACCAGCATGTTAATTAAGCATGCAATTGATTCAATTTGTACTTGTATACACAAAATATCAACCCAAATCTACGCAAAACATGTGAGATAATCTAGATCCTACCTTGAATTTGCTCAAAAGCTCGTGATTTCTTTAAATTTCCCTCCTAAGGTTTGGATGTTGGGTTTCCTTACTTCTTCAAGGCTTTATCTTCACTTTCCTTACTACAAAGCTTGGTATTTTCTCTTAATCTCTCCTAATCAAGTCTTCGTCTTTAATTTGGGTGGTAGAAAACTAGGGTTTCATGGTTAGGTAGAGCGCTTCCATTAGGAGAAAGAGAAAGAAGAGAGAGAGAAATAAGAAAAGGGAAAAATAACTCACGTGTATAAAGGAGGGTCATATA
>JAOTRH010001629.1:0-24281 GCA_034768845.1 Heliamphora exappendiculata
TTATTAAATTTTATTTGTTACGCATTTAAACACGAAAAGATTGTTTGATAAATCAGAATTTTTAGAATCATATACACAGAAAGATATTTGATTCTTTCAGATCGTGTAACTTTCGAAAAATAGTTTGATAAACCAGAATTTTTGGAATTGTGTACACGGAAAGATATTTAATTTTTTCAAATCGTGTGACTTTCGAAATTAATAAATTTATTTTAATTAAAAGAATTTTAATAACCCTAAAAAATATTTTTAAAATCTAAGTGGGAGAAGAAATTTATTCACAGATAAATTTCGCGGTCTCCATCACCAGTTTGTAGGTGATGTAATTAAACCCTGTATGTTGGCAGTAAGACCTTCCTCCACAACGGACAGATTAATTGTGGTATCGCCAGCATTAACCTCCTTTAGGGATAATTCTGAATAATTGCTAGTGTTGATCACTTCTCCATCTGAAGGATTCATTGCAAAACGATTAATTTGAAATTAGGTGATGGTTAACACTTAGCTGTATATAATAATATCCTTTCCATCTGAGTCACTGTTATTATATATTAGACCAAAATTATATCAGCTATTTAATTTTACTTGGTATGGTCAGTTACCTAGATAATAAAATTAAATGAAATTGGCATATCTGATCTTATGATGGATAGTAGACGTCTACTCATCGTGGCATGCTAGTCAAAGGCTACCACGCTGCTGGCGAATTTATTTTTAAAATAGTAGAGGGAACCAAATTAAAATGAATTCAAAATATTGGTCATCATAATTAATGGTTTTATTTAATTATGTGATTTTCATGATTAAAATAGATTTTAACCTACTCGCTTTAATACTCAAAGAAAATAAACTAACGGGACCAAATTAAGTTGACTAGAAATGTAACTTGGATATATCTTTAACTACAGATGGTATTCTTTCAATACCAGAAAATGTGTCTGTTTCAGAAAAAGGTTCTTCCTTGGGGTTGAAAGGCATGAAGAAGAAAAAGGTTCAGAAACAGGGAGACTAGATTTTCAAGGTAGTTAGTACGCTACGGACTGGTGTGAAAAAGCCGAAAGACAGATGTTTTCACTGCAACCAGACCCTACACTGGTAAAAGCTATGTCAAGTATTTCTCAGAAAGTAGAGAAAATAAGATAATTTCAGTTCACTGGTTGTGGAAATATGTTTAGCGGTGTTATCTATCGGTACCTGGTGTGTAGATACGGGAGCCACAAATCATGTCTGTAATTCATTGCACAGGTTCCAAAAAACCTGACAACTTAGTGATGGGGAGATTTACCTGCATATAGGCAATAATACAAAAGTAACAGCAGTCGCAGTAGGAGATATCACTCTCAGTTTTGGTAGAGGTCAAGTTTTAATATTGAGAGATTGTCTTTATGTACCTGCCATTAGATGAAACTTAGTTTCTATTTTTGGATTGGATAAAGACAGATATTTTGTTTATTTTAATAACTCTGTGGTTATTAAGGATAATAAACGGGTTATCTGTTCTAGTACATTGGTAGATAATCTTTATATTATTACTCTAATCTCTTCTACAGTGTAACTAACTGAAACGAATAATATATCTATATTACCATATAAGAGAAAGTTTTCTTTTTTAATGAACCAAACGTTTCTTTGACACTTACGCTTAGTTCCTATTAATCTAAAAAGGATAAATAGATTGGTAGCAGATGGACATTTGAGTTCGTTGAAAGTAGAGGCATTTCTAGTCTGTGAATCTTACTTAGAGGGTAAGATGATCAAGAGGCCCTTTTTGGCCAAAGGCTATAGAGCTAAAGAATCGTTAGAGCTGGTTCATTCTAATGTATGTGGTCCTATGAAAATTCAGGTTAGAGGTAACTTTGAGTACTTCGTCAGTTTTATTGATGACTACTCAAGGTATAGATACATTTACTTGATTCATCGTAAGTCTGAATGCTTTAAAAAATTCAAAAAATTCAAGACGGAGGCGGAGAAGTGTCTAGGTAAAAGTATCAAATCACTACGATCCGACCATGGTGGAGAATACCTATTTAGAGAGTTTAAGGACTACTTATCATCAGAGGAAATTACATCCCAATTGACTGCACCTAGCACTCCACAGCAGAATGGTGTAGTAGAAAGAAGGAATATGACTTTTATGGAAATGATAAGGTCAAAAATGAGTTATTCAGGCTTACCAGATTTATTTTGGGGACTCACTTTAGAGACAACGGCTTACATTCTGAACTTGGTACCTTCTAAATCTGTACCTTCTACTCTCACAGAATTGTGGACTGGGTGTAAGCCTAGTCTGAAACACATTCGTATTTGGGGGTGTCCAGCACATGTGCTGAAAGGGAACGCGGGTAAGTTGAAACCGAGGACGAAAGTCTGTTTCTTTGTGGGGTATCCCAGGGGAACGAATTGTGGTTTTTTTTATAATCCTAAGGATCAAAAGGTTATTGTTAGCACCAATGCTCGATTCTTGGAAGAGGATTATATTATGGATCAAAGGCCTAAAAGTAATATTGTTCAAGAAGAACTAAGAGGATATACTAGTAGAACGGAAGAGGAACCACAAGTCACTGATATTCCATTACCTCGTCGTAGTGGAAGGATTATCAGAAAATGTGCAAATCAAGAACAGGGTGCTGATGCACAGGGTTCTGATTCTGCATAGCGTGTTATTGCTAGTACACAGACACATGTAGTGCCTCGTCGTAGTAGGAGGGTTGTTCATCAAGCTGACTAGTATATGTTCTTAGGAGAATTTTTTGAAAAGATCCCGGTAGAACTAGAAATCAAGCCATGTAACTACAATGAAGCACTATAAGACAAAGATGCAGATATTTGGCAAATGACTATGAATTCAGAGATGGAATCTATGTATTCTAATCAGGTCTGGGAACTTATAGAACCACCCGAAGGGATAAAATCCATTAGATGGAAGTGGATCTACAAGAGAAAGAGAGGAGTAAACAGGAAGGTTAAAACATTCAAAGCTAGGCTTGTTACTAAAGAGTTCACTCAGAAAGAAAGGATCGACTATGAGGAAACCTTTTTGCCGGTAGCCATGCTTAAGTCTATTCGGATTCTCTTATCCTTTACCGCACATTTTGATTATGAAATCTAGCAAATGGATGTTAAGACAGCTTTTCTTAACGAAAGTCTTGACGAGTGTATCTATATGATACAACCAGACAGATTCATTACAAAGGGCTAGGAGCACATGTTGTGCAAGTTTAAGAGATTCATTTATGGACTTAAGCAGGCATCGAGGTCTTGAAACACTCAGTTTAATCAAGCTATAAAATATTATGATTTTGATCAAAGTCCGAATGAGTCCTATGTGTACAAGAAGCGTGACAGAAGCATGATAATCTTCCTAGTACTTTATGTAGACGATATCTTGCTCATCGAAAGCGATGTGGGGGCATTATCTATGGTTAAAGTATGGTTATCTGGACAGTTCGATATGAAGGACTTGGGAGAAGCCAGTCACATCATTGGGATCAAGCTTGTGCGAGATCCGAAACAAAAGATGTTGGACTTATCACAAGCAAAGTATATCGATGATATCCTTACTCGTTTTAGCATGCAGGAATCCAAGAAAATGTTTCTCCCTTTCAGGCATGGAATCACTCTATCCAATGATCAGTGTCCTAAGACACCTGATGAGATAAAGAAGATGAAGGCAGTTCCTTATGCTTCAGCAGTAGGAAGCCTCATGTATGCTATGCTTTGCACTAGACCCGACATCTGCTTTGCCATTGGCATGGTTAGCAGATATCAGTCTAATCCAAGGCAAGAGTATTGGACTGCGATAAAGAATATATAATCAAGTACCTGAAAAGGACTAAGGATTATATGTTAGTTTACCAGGAAGACAGTCAGATATAGTACATGCATCCGGAGACAACCATGCAGATCCTTTACAAAGAACTTACCGGCTAAGACTTTTGATAGTCATGTAGAGGGCATGAGAGTCAGATGTATGGCAGCATGGTTTTGAGTATAAGTGGGAGGTTGTTAGGGTTGGTATACTGAAAATCAAATTTTTAGTATTTAATTTTATTTTAATAAAATTATTTTTTCATTTTATGAAAATCTTTATGAGCAATGTATGCATATCATTTATTTGTTATGTATGGATGTCCAATATTTTGTATAGTATTTACTCTGGTGTGTAGAGTACGACTTACATACAGAAGTTTATATTTTAGGTCCTTGCAGAATATAAGTTTTATGTTCACAGTTTAGATGAAAATGGACATACCATCGGTACGACTGTTGCACAGAATTTTAGTAGGCCTGCCGTAGTTACGGGGAACATATAATAGCGTCGTCTATTGTTACGACTATGTGTGCTAGTACACTTTGTGTGTATTGAACGGAACATTTGGAATCATTAATTTAGTACTGACTACTAGCTATGTAAATTAATTCACATCCAAGGTTATTATGAATAGTACTTATCCTCTTAATCCTGAAATAATTATTGATTTGCATATATTTAATATTCGTTATTTTGATTCATTAGAGGGTACGATCTTATATGGGTCTATATTCCTGATAAGTTAGATAGCGTTATTATTTATATGACAAATATTAATTACTGACGAAATTCACGTCCCGAATGATCGGGATTGACGAGACCCCCTTAAGGATGCTTATAAGTTTTTACCGGATCAAACCCTGCAGGTGGATTTAATTATTCGGTGGTCAAATAAGTTAAGCAAAAAGGTTTAAGAAATATCAAGATGGTGATTAAATTAAATTATCAGTAATTAAATTTAATTGGCTGGTATCGAGAATCTTAACGTGAAGAGAAATGGTAAGCATTTAATAACAGGAGCTCAATGCAGGAGGGTCTTGAGATTATGGGTTATAGTGCAATTATAGTTCTTTAGTGGTGTGAACTGTAATTTAGTATTTTATGAAAATTGTAGAAATCGCTGCTGGTTTTTCATAATTACAGAAACCGCTGGTAGGTGTTTGTGTTTCACTAGAAGTCTTACTCATAATTACTTTCCAGGTCCATACTGTAACCCTATATATACGCGGGTAGGCTGAACCAGTTTGAGATTGATACATCATATTTTAGATAAATCATATCTCATATATCATATGATATTATTTTCGTCTTTAAAGACTTAAATATATCGGGGTTCTGCTGGTATGAGTTCTCGGAGGATCGTAGCCCGTACTACGTTTAAGGATCGCATAAGGGAATACAGTAGAAAATTTGACTGGAGCTTCAACTCGGAATCAAGTCGTAGTTGAAGATTAGATCTACAAGAGGTATTCTTCTAAATTAACTTTAGTTGCACAGGTTTTATTTTGATCGTTCTTCGTTAAAAGTTTTATCTGGAGCCTGTTTCCGCGTTTTCCCGTCCAGTTAATTTTTTATCGATAATTATTTTTCAAAAACAATGCTCTTGGCAGTTTTGCCTCCAATAAACACAACCGCGCAGAGACAACCCAAACAGATGGCAAAGGTGTCGACACCAATAGCAGAGGTGTCGAAACAAAATCAACAGATTCAGAACTTTCAAACCAGAGAACTAAGCAACGGCAGAAAGCGAACCCTAGCAACGGGAAAAGCTTCTCAACCCGAAAAATAAACTATCCAAACACTCATTTAGCAACCCACGGATATACACAAGCCCAAAACTACCACAAAACCTCGAGAGAAACACTCGAAACCCGATTTCATCCAACCAAAAACACCTAAAATGATTTTAAACCAAAACCCAACTTATAAACCGATTTTTCATGTATTTTTAAACGGTAAAAATACACACGATTACACGTAGCACCCTTATAAGACATGAGAGTCTAGGATTCTACCTCGATGAGTCAAAAACTCAACGTCTTGAACCATGTAAAAAAATGAACTTCGTTGGAATAAAATTCCATCCGGATGAACGTGTAGCCCACCATGGGGAGACTACGGATCTGCTATTTGATCGTAAAAAACCGAGCCCCAGTCCCCCGAGAAGTTAGAGAGAAGACAGAGCTTTTGGTTGAGAAAAAAGAAAACTTAGCCATCAAGGTAAGGGTTTTTGTGAAAATATCTCACAAAATATCTTATTTATATGCTCCACTAAAAAATATTTCTTTTTTTTAAACTTCGCACCACTATGCCCAACGGCCCCGACAACCAACTTCACATGCATATCTAAGCCCGATCATGCATCAAAAAGCATATAAATATGCTATAACAAAATGATAACCAACATGTTAAAAAATTTCAAAAAAAGAACGGGTCAGGATCTCACAACTCTACTCCCTTTAAATGAATTTCGTTCATGAAATTCAGCACTTGGTCAAAAGGAAACAAACCGTCGATCACAGTCGACACATACATAAGAGATGGTCAGCCAAACCGTTCCTAGGATATAGTCAAACAAGGTTAGGCATGCTAAACAACGGCTAACTATCTCAAAGACACGGGATCTACAACTCACCCCAACCTCACATCCTCACCAATCACTGCCTCAACACAGTACACCACCCACGGAGTCCATCACCAACTCCCAAACAGATGCAACAAAGAAACTGGACCAAAGCCTGCACATTCAGAAAGTACCTCTGCTCGCTGAAGGCATATCTGTATCATTCGGCACAACTGGTGCCCTAGAAGAACTGAGAGCTATAAGAGCATACACTCGAGGCAATATCGGTCTGCCAGCCATAACTTGGCACTGTCGGCTGCCGTACCGTACTGAACTGAAGTTCCCCTATCTGTCACTCGGGACGTTTGAACTGCAAGATGCTGTTGTTGACCCTGCACAAACGAATCCTCTGGTGTGCCCACTGCACTCGGCGCATTGCCTCCATGAGGACAGTTCTTGTGAATATGTCCTGACTGGCCACACCCGTAGGAAACTGCTAATTCCCTCCCCTGCGGCTGCACTGGTGCTAAACTCTGGGGCTGCTTTGGCTGTAGAAAATTCGTCGCACGATACCCGGGTTACTTGCACCGGTAACAAATCAACACCTTATGCTCTGGCCTCCCAGACAAAGCCACTGATGGTGCTGATGTAGAGAACTACTGTGGTAACCTAGATGGGTGGAAGCTAGGACCAGAGGACCTCTGCCTCTTATTGGAATTCCTCTCTATCTGCGCCTCTATCCCACCCTGTGATGTCCTGGCCTCCCTCGAAACCTGAATCTCAGTCATTGTGTTCTCAACCCTCGCTGCTGCCTCTACCAGCTTTGTGAACACACGAAGTCCTATTGCTACCACATGCTCCCTGATAGCCGGCCTCATGCCCCCCTCAAATCTCATCGAATGCAGCTCGTCTGTGCTCACCAACTCCGGTGCAAATCGGGACAAGCACGTAAACCTGGCCTCGTACTGCATGACATCCATGGGCCCCTAGGTGAGAGTGTAGAACTCCTCACTATACAAGTCCCTCTTCGAAGTCAAAAAATATTTCTCCAGAAACACTCCTGTAATGGTTGCCCCTGTGACCCCCATTGTGTTCCGGGCATATTTCCACCACTCGTAGCAGCACCCTTCAACTGAAAGGTGGCAAAAGAAACTCGTAACTCATCCTCCACAATCTACAATGTGTCAAGAATTTGAGTCACCAATTCCAGCCACACTGTCGCTACTATAGGATCTGGATCTCCAGCAAAGGAAGGTAGATCCATGCGCCTGAACTCTCGCATCACTACTATAGCCCTCCCCTCAGGCACTCCCTCTCTCTCTCTCCCTAATGATCTCATCTCTAACCAATTGCTGGATAGAACCCACCAGCACACGCAACAACTCCGTCACGTCCATCGGTCCCAGGGGAGCATTTGCATCCCCAGCATCAGGGATAGGAACATCCACTTGGCCAACACCACGGCCACGCCCTTGACCCCGACCACAGCCCCGCCCTCTCCTCGCTGACCTCGCGTCTATATGAAAGAAAACAGCACATAAGATGCAACATATAACACGGACCACGTAAGCATGCTAACATATATTCACGTAGATTCATGCTAAACAAACCCCACATACCGAGGAGAATAGACAAGAATGACGCATCAATCTAGATAACCTACTCAGATTTCCTGCTAGAAATCACATAAGCTAAACGAGTTTCTAACTTGGCTTCTAAGTTTGTTAATCCAAACGCCCAAAGGTAAGACTAATCAATCCTATAGTTTAACCCCTATGCTCATATATACACAACAGTCACACCATCAACAAGCTATCATGCTTGTTCTATCAAAACATCTAAACATATGCAGTCAAACACACGCAATCAACCTCACACGTTGATGCACCCTCTTTCCACGGCTCTTAGGTATTCGAACCCAGAGCTCTGATACTAATCTGTCACGCCCCAAACTCCGCGTCACGTGAAACACCCACAAACAACAAAATAGAACACCCAACCCGAGAACGTATTCTCAAATTAAACAATACACGCGTTGTATATAATCACCAAATGGCTTACATTACACGGTTCTAACACCGGAAAAACATATTATAGCACACATGTTACAGTAAGAACCAAAAAGGGAAGACTACATATCTTCTGCCTCTTTAGCAACCCCAGATCAACCTACGTGACTGGTACCTGAAAAATATTTTAAATTCCAAACCGTGAGCCAAAACTCAGCAGATACTAGACAGCACATGCAATATTAGCTAAACATGTTAGGAAAATGAGGTGCAATTTTATACTCTTTTTCGAGCCATCAAAATGATTTTCACAAACAAGAGAAAGCTAGGATAATAACCATGTTGGACTCATAGAGCCTCGAAAACGATTTGAAAATGGTTTTCATATCGCGATTCACGCGAGTCTTAAAACAGTTTAAAATTTGGTTTTATCTATCCCATAATGCAGTTCATGCAATCTATGCAACACTTGTATCATCAAGATCACATTTCCATCATTCAGATTCACACCCACGCGCATCTTCAGGATCACATTTTCATCGTTTAGACACTCACACACACGTCTTTAGGATCACATTTTTATCCTTCAGACACTCTCACATACGTCTGTAGGACCATATTTCCATCTTTCAGACTCAACACACGCGTCCTTAGGATCACATTTCCATCCTTCAGACTCAATGCATAACTAAACCAGGGTCTTAATCCATAACTCCACGTACTTTCACTACGTTCACATGCTACACACGCGACTGACACAACACTTGCAACCCATGCAACGTGCACCACATGCATCCACTCCTTAGAGCCCACATATTTGCTTATATAACTCTATGTTTTAAAGCATAAAACTACGTTACACATATCGACAACAAGCTATGTATAACTTCATAATTTGTACATAAATAAATTAAAGTTATAAATGCACATAGCCAATTATAAACGCATATAGCCACATATAACTACACATCACGACGCCACCCGTCAAATAGCCCAACATCCACTCACAGGAACAATCAACAACTCACAGAACCCATCCTAACTCGGAGGTCCACGTTAAACCCCTCAAACCACAAGATCACAAAACATCACCTTTTTCCTTAAAAGGACCACGGGCCCAAGCATGCCCCGCACACAACAAAAAACAAATGTCGCGTACCTAACCGCGCACCACACCCACATCTAACCATGCACGTCACCCCCAAGGACGGCACCTAAACAAACACCTGAGGTCTTGACACACCCCCCGAAACCCCAAAACAACCAACCGAATCCCAAAAAAATTCCAACAGTATTTTAGTCGACTAATCCCATAATCAATCAACTGAATACCATTGAAAATCAATTAGAAACCAAGGAACCAACCACCAATACATCATAACCTAGACCAACACACGCCCAACACGTCCAACACGAACTCCCACACGCCTAACACGGCAAACACGAATCCACACACACCCAACAAAGCTAAAAAAATCCCTAAGGCCCCAACACGACCAAAGAAAAAGGGTTCAACACAACTAGCAAAAGTGTCGATACAAATAAAAAATGTGTAAACACAAACAACGAAGGTGTCAACACAAATAGAAAATGTGTCAACACCAACAGTGAAGGTGTCAACACAAAGAACAGAGGTATCGACACAAATGAATCGAGAGTTTAGACAACACACGCAGGGAGAAAAAGTGTCGACACCAACAGAACAAGTGTCGACACCAAGGTGTCGACACAAACAGAAAAGGTGTCGACACAAAACAACCGCAGCAAAGAAAACCCAAACATAAGGCAAAGGTGTTGACACCAATAGCAGAGGTGTCGACACAAAAGCAACAGATTCAAAATTTTCAAACCAGGAAATTGAGCAACGATAGAAAGCAAACCCTAGCAGCAGGAAAAGCTTCTCAACCCCAAAAATAAACCATCCAAACACCACTTTAGCAACCCACGGACATACACGATTCCAAAAGTATCACAAAACCTCTAGAGAAACACTTGAACCCCGATTCCATCCAACCAAAAGCACCCAAAACGATTTTAAACCAAAACCTAACTTATAAACTGACTTTTCATGCATTTTTAAAAGGTAAAAGCACACACGATTATACGTAGCACCCTTATGAAATATGAAAGTATAGGATCCTACCTCGATGAGTCAAAAGCTCAACGTCTTGAACCACGTGAAAAACAAACTTTATCGAAATAAAAATTTCATCCGGATGAATGCGTAGCCCACCATGAGGAGATTAAGGATTTGCTATTTGAACGACAAAAATTGAGCCCCATGCCCCCGAGAAGTTAGAGAGAAGGCAGAACTTTTGGTTTGAAAAAAAGAAAACTTAACCACCAAGCTAAGGGTTTTTATGAAAATATGTCACAAAATTTCTTATTTATAGGCTCCACCCAAAAATATTTCTTTTTTTTAACTTCGCACCATAATGCCCAACGGCCCCGGGAAGCAACCCCGCATGCATATCTAAGCCCGATCATACATCAAAAAGCATATAAACATGCTATAACAAAGCATAACTAATGCGTTTAAAAACGCCGAAAAAAATGGGTTGTGGTCTCACAGGAAACAAGCAGTTCAGGAAGGATGATACAACTTGACCGATAAGAGAATCACTAGACAGAAGGCTCGCTTTCCTAAGAGGAGGAGTATCCGTTAATGATCATAGGTACGCCTGAATTCACAAACTATAAGATATACGTTAAATAAATTTGTTACATTATCTCGGGAAAAGAATACGCTTGAAGGACGAAGGCTCTTAGGTTAGCACTAGTTAGACAATTCTTGCGCCACAAGTATGCGACGTGATCATTGAAAATTTTGTAGTAGTCGATTTAAGAGATTAGTAAGGTTAAACAGTCATTTTCCCCAAAATGTTGAACGTATCAACCCAATTTTTTCTACACCTTCAATAACAAACAACTCAAGGACACAACTTCGAAGAGAAGAGGTGTAAATAACCATCCACAACCTCTTGCATGAAATTTCGAGGATGAAATTTATTTAAGGAGGGTAGATTGTAACACTTCGGTCTGAACCCTAGTAGTAACCACCTAGACTATAACAACCCGGCCTGGATCCTAGTTGTAATAGCTCAGACTGTAACTACTCGTTGAACAATCTAAGCCCAAACACTAGTATTAGCGACAATTAGTTGACGAGATCTTAGGTCGCTAGAAGGATGAAAAACCCTAGCTCAACCCGAAACCCTAATTTAAATCGAAAATCCTTAAAAGGCCTAATACTCAGAGGTAAAGCCCTAATACTCAAAAAAGTTTCAGGATACCTTAAATTAAGTAAATAATATAAAATATAAAATATAAAATTAAAAATTAAAAATTCTCATAATTAGGGTAAAATGACCATTTTTCCCATAGTATATCAAAAGTTCTAAAAATTCAAGATTTGACACATAGACACAAAAAATTAGATATTTATATACAATTAATTAATAAAATATAAAATAACAACAACAATGACAAAATTGCCCTTGCATGGCCGGCCACCTAGGAGAATGTGCCCAAAAAGTTATTTTTTCCATTTAAGCTTAAAAATAAGAAAAAGATGTATAAATTAAGTACTATTTTGACCAAACAGTTTTTATACTTGTAATATATATAGTAATATAATAATGTAGGTCCGCAAAAGCAAACAAATAATTATTTAAAATTTTTACATAATAAATAAGTCAAAAAGTCAATTCTAGTCAAATTAGTTTAATTTAGCTTAAAAACCTACACTTATTTAATTAATTACTATCAAAATTATGATAAATTATGAAAAGACTAAATTAATTTAAAATACATTAATATAATAAGTTTTAGTAGGTTTAGATATAAAAAAGATACATAAACTTAATATTTTACGCATTTATATTCACAAAATGTACCAAAATATAATTTAAAACCCTAATTAAATACAAAATTAGCTTTTTCGTCTTCCAAACAGGCATGGCTAAAACCCCATCTGTAAAATCTGATATACACCTCTCTCAAATAACTCCCACCACCCCATTCAACCAATAGGGACAAAGAAAAATTCAAAAATTAAATTTTATGTAATTATTAGGTCTCTACTATATTTTTGTTATAAAAATACACCAAACACATCTTCTCCTCTAGGCATATTCGGCTGAGAGAGTGAGAGAGTGAGGGACCAAAAAATTTCATAGTATTTTCAAGGAAGAAGGAGAGAAGAAGAGAGAATGAAGAAAGGAGAATAAGGAGAGAATCAAGAAGGAGGCAACAATGTTATGTCCATCTCTTCCTCAACTTTATAGGCATCAAAAGAGGTAAGCAACTCCCTTAAACCTTTTGATATTCTCCCTTAAGATACCCCTCAATCCATCTATGTAACAGATCCTATAAAAAAGAAATAAAGAATAACTCAAAAAAAAGTCATTGTAGATGCAAATAGTGGATTGCTAGGGTAAGATTGTGCTTTGTATGTGCTTGCATGTGTATATTTTTGAGTTTTATGATTTTTGTGTATTCTGGAGTTTTGGTTTATGTGAATTTATAATATACATGCAAAGAAAACACATAAAAATATACACAACATAAATTAAGCAACCAAAACCCTAAGTAGCCTTATTATTTAGACTTACTTACTTTCGACCATCAACTTTAAAATATCATAACTAATGATACAAAAATGATATTAAAGTTATTTTTATGTCCAGATCTATATTTTTGATTTATATTTCATACAAAATTAGTTTGAAGTAATTTCGTTGGGTAGAACTCAAGATATCTCATTTTTACCAAAGAGTGTCAAATCTTGATCACTCTGGGTTGCAGACCTAAAAACCATAAGTTAGAGTGAGAACCGAGCTTAGGTCAAAACTTACAACTTGTAGAGGACATATTTATCTTTAAATCCACCAAACATGAACTAAAATTACGAAGTTTCGATGGGTTTAAAAACCTTCCAAAGTCACTGTTGATGTAGAGTGACTAACAGTGGAGTGACTGACAGACCTCTCTGTGGCACATTTTTGTGAGATCCGAAACCCAACCTTTTAGAAGCCAAACCCAAAAGTGGTAAACATGTAAAATGTAGCTAACATATTAAACTAAATACTGAATAAAAATTAGCCTAAAATACTCTCGGATGGTACCCCAAAGGTTTTGAGGATTCTCTGTTAAAAACACATTTTGTAGACCCTTTTTAGGCTGACTGAACCCTTTTATAAAGTGGCCAGAATCTCAAACTCTTTCCGAACAACTTGCCCTAGCACAAAACATGAAACTTGTAGGGAACACCGTAAACTAAAACCTCACAAAAAACCAGACCTAAAGTCCCTGAATTGATGCCCCAAAACCGTGGCAAATATAGGCCCAATTTCTATGTTTTTCTCTATAAAATCCTGAAGGAGTTTTACTAAAATAAAATAAATGACCCCCCGTGCCTTAGGATCTAACATTAGTGATAAATATGAAAGTTGTAGAGAATATTTTATCTAATTAGTGTTAAAATTTTAAAAATTAAATCCATATCTATGTACTTTAAAACAGTGTTGAAAATTTAAAATTAGCAATTGAACTTTTACCTAAAATTGGTTAAGTATTCGAATGACGTGTTACATATGGAACTTGAATGTGTAAACATTATATGAAATTTTTAAGTAGATAGTGTATGAAATTGATACTTTTGATGAAATGAACTCATGCCGATGGTTCAATTTTATGTCATCTAAATTGTGATTATGCTTGTACTTGACACTTTAGCAAGTTATATAATGTGTCATATCATATTCATATGTCATGTTATCATTAATTGCACACGAGAAGCATATTGCACATCATAAACATTCCTACATGTCATCTTGGGTTATTGGAGTCCCTGTCGTGTCCTTCAATTGGGTTGAGTAACATGAAAATCATTTATTCAGCGGTTGTTGATCTAGAACGTCCTTGGTTGCCATATTGATATTGAATTGGAAGTTTTTAATTATAAAAGGGGGATTTAGGCACCATGGGTTCGTCAGTAGTTTTATTTAGACTTTGGATTGATGCTTAACGATTATCTAAGTACTTAATGTGGGACTATTGGCCTGTATAAGGGTGGCTGATAACTGGTGGCCCGCTCCCACGCCGTTGCCATTGAGTAAAACGGTTGAGGCATGTAGCCAAGGCGAGCGTTTACCTTTCACAACGAGGCTAGGATAAGTTAAGTGAGCAATGCCATCAAGTCTACTCTGTAATTCCCAACGTGAAATTCATGATTCTATTTTGGAAGTACTTGGGTTGGGTTATTGCATTGTATTCATCTGCTTCACGCACTCGCACCACTGTTCTTATATGTGCTTGTCCTGTTAAAAATAATAAATTGTCTATATCTCTGTCCCCCTTAAAATTGTATTGGGTATTATACGATATGTATTGTAGAATATCTTATTGTGAGTTTGTTAGACGGTTTAGAGAATTTGCTTCTGGGCTCTGGCTCATGACATTTGTTCCACTGGTAAAGAAGAAGGACTTTTTGAGGAAGACATGCTCGTTGAGGAAGAAGACTACAAAGAAGGGGGAGAGTGGTAAGAGCTGGTTAACCCCAATGATGCAGCTTGAAGACGTAGGATGTCTACCTTTTTGATCTTTTGTGTAGTTTTTCCACGGACATACTGTAACTTGTTAATTTTTTGGATGACTATAATCGTTAAGTATTTTGAACAAATTTTGAACTGTTAATGATGTATTAATTATTGTATATAATTATGAATGTTTGGCTAGAATATGTCCCTTATTTATAGTTATATATGTCCCGACGTGCCCAGGGAATGGGGCGTCACACGCTGGATATGTATCTGGGTTACACTAAAAGTTTTTGTTATAATTACTCCATAGGTCATTGCTGTAGCCCTATAAATATACTGGAAGGTTGAACCAAATTCATAACTTGTCCTCAAGACTAAAGCTGACCAGGTTCTACAGGTACGAGTTCTTGAAAGATCGGAGCCCACATTACGTTCGGAAATCGCATAAGAAAATACAGTAGAAGGTATGATAGGAGTTTCAACTCTGAATGAAAAGTTCGTAGTTGGAGAATTGACCAAAAATGTATTCTTCTAAATTAACTGTGGTGGCACGATTTTTATTTTGATCGTTCGATATCAAACGTTTTATCTATAGTCTATTTTAGCGATTGTCCGTTCAGTTATTTTTATCTAAAAATCGTTTATAAAAATAATGATCTTGCCAGTTTTGCCTCTAACAATTGGTATTAGAACCGTTTTGTTTTTTTTTGCAGTTTATTGAGGGATTGGGTAGATTTAGAACTGTGCTAACTTTGTTTTGCAGGCGTTATAATTCTGATTTTATGATCATCATTACTTTCATATTTGATTGAATGGTTTGGATGATGATTATAATTATTGTTTTTTAATCACGATGGTTGATCGTGATAGTTTAAATTTTTTAGATCGAACGTGAGTCTACAGGACATAAGTTTTCGATGTAAAAATTTTTAAATATTGTTTTAGAATATTTAAGAATATGTTGAATATTTAAGAATACAAGAGCAGGCAGCGACACCAGCAGTGGTTTCGGGAGTTATGGGTCACGGATCACGGTGGTTTTTTCATGATTTTTTGACAATTTTTTCAACTGCAGTTTTTATGCTTAAAAATAGTATCAAAACAGGTCCCAAAAATATTTTAAAAAAAACCAGCACAAAATAGCCCACCTGATAGCACAGCCGACAGCGTTTCGGGGCCATTTTTAATGATTTTTGCATTGTTTTCGAGACTAATTTTGAGTACGTTTTTTTGGCATAAATAACAGTAAAATAATACTGGAAAATAGTGTAAAAAGTTGGAAAAAATAGCATCAAAATAGGCGGCAAAAAGAAAGGATGGCGGCAGCCACCGACGGCTATTTGGGGCTATTTTTTGAGGTTCTTCAGGACTTATTCCGAGGTATTTTTTGAAGCAATATGTTGCTGGATATCAGTACTATTTTTCAAAAAAAACAAGAGCAAAAAATATCACTGGAAAAAGCATAAATGGGCGGCTGAAGCGACGGCAGCGCAGGGGCTGCGGTGGCAGCTGTTTTAGGGCTTACCGAAAGTTGTTTTCTAAGCTATTTTCATTTCGATTGTTTAACAGAAAAATAGTATTTTTTGAGAGTTACTTTTCAGAAAAATGGCGTCGAAAATAGAGCATGGAGGAGGCGGCAAAAGTTGCCTGAAGCTTGGGCAGCGGCAGCGGCAGCGGTGGTGGCTGGTCTGGACTGTTTTGATCGTGTTTTTCTGATATGCATTGATCGTGATATGATATATTTGTATATCACAGTGTATCAAAAAATTCTAATGCAATCGGGATACATGAAGCTGATTCAGAAAAGAATTATTACAGCTTATCTACATAACAGGAGACTGAAACTCAATACAGTTTCTATTCGATCATAAAATCAGGATATATATATATATATCTTGCATTTTTATTCTTATGAACTGCGTTGATGATGTTATCTGTTTTTTATTTTTCTGTTAATTTAATTAATTCAAAAAATTTGATTTTAATTAAATGTTTTATAAAGGAAAATAAAATAATGTTTTTTTTATTTAAATGGAAAAACTTTAGATATTTTATTTTTTTACAAAATATTACGTTTAAAATAATTTTTTTATAAAATCGGATATCTTAGAAAAATGTGAAAACTAATTCTAGATTTTGAATTAATTAAATAAAAAAATATTTAATCTAAATAACTTATTATTTTTGAAAAGTGTATAACTAAAATAAAATAATTGAATACCTTTAATCACTATCTTAACTGAAAAGGTGAAGAAAAAATTGTACATTCATCGAATTTTATTTGTTATCCATTAAAATACTAAAAGTTAGTTTGATAAATCGAAATCTTTAGAATCGTGTACACAGAAAGATATTTAATTCTTTCTGATCGTGTGATTTTTAAAATTAATAAATTTATTTTAATTAAATGAATTTTTATAACTCTCAAAAATATTTTAAAAATCTAAGTGGGAGAGAGAATTTATTTACAGATAATTCATGCGGCCTCCATCACCAGTTTGTAGGCGTCGTAATTAATTCTGTGTGTTGGCAGTAAGGCCTTCCTTCCCATCAGACAGATTAATTGCAGTATCGCGAGTACAAATCTCATTAAGGGATAATTCTGAATAATTGTTAGTGTAGATCACTTTTCCATTGAATGGTTCATTGCGCAGTGATTGATTTGGAATTAAGTGGTGGCTAACATTTAACTGTAAATAATAGTATTCTCTCTATTTGAGTCACTGTTATTATATATTGGACTGAAACTATGCTAGCTATTTAATTTTACTTGGTAGGATCAGTTGCCTAGATGGTAAAATTAAAAAGAATTGGCCTGTCTAGACAAACGATAGATAGTAGACGTCCTCCAATCGAGGCATACTATTCACAGGATACCAAGCTGCTGGAGATTTTTTTTTTAAATGGTAGAGGAAATCAAATTAAAATAAATTTAAAGTTTTGTTCGTCATAATTAATGGCTATTTTTAATTATATAATTTTTAGGAATAAAATGACTTTCAATTCTCTCGTTTCAATACTCAAAGAAAACAAACTTACAGGATCAAACTATGTTGACTGGAAAAGTAACTTGGATATAGTTTTAAATACCAAGGGTATTCCTTCAATGCCAAGAAATGTGTTTGTTTCTGAAAAGAGTTTTTTCTTTGGGCCGAAAGGCATGAAGAAGAAAAAGGTTCAGAAACAAGGTGACTGTAATAACCCGGTACAGACCCTAGTTGTAATAATTCGATTGATAACTACCCATGTAAAGACCCAATACAAACCCTAAGTGTTAGTGACGGATAGTCCATGAAACCATAGAATACAGAAGAAGTTCAGAATTCTAACTCGAATTGAAAACCCTAAGTTCGGCCATCCTAAAAAGGTTCAAATCTCAGTCAACAAAACCTTGGCACACGGGAAGTCTTCTAACATTCTAAATGAGGTAAATATCATAAAATAATGAATTAAAAATAAAAAATTATCATAAATAGGGTAAAATGACAAATTTTTTCATAGTATAGTAAAAAGTCTTAAAAATTTAAATTTTGGCACATAGATATCTTAAATCAAGAATTTAAGTACAATTAAGTAAAAAAGAACAAAATAACATCATAAATGCAAAAAATGCCTCTTAGTGGCCGACCACCTTGGGAAGAGTGTCAAAAAGTGATTTTTTGCTTTCTTTTTAGCTTAAAATGATGATAAATGTATTAAATTAAGCATTATGATGATTCAATACTTGTTGAAGAAGTAATATTCATAATAATATAGTGTTATAGGTTAACAAAAGCAAACAAATCATTATTGAAATTCATACACAACAAAATAAGTTAAAAAATCATTTATTACCAAATTAACTTAATTTTACTTAAAAGATTACATCTATTTAATCAATTGCTATGAAAACAATAATAATACATAAAAACACTATATTTATCATAAACATACTAAAATAATAGATCTCAGTAGGAATAAACACAAAAAAGATACATTAAATTAACTTTTAATACATTTTCTTGCACAAAAGGGCACAAAAACCAATGCAAAACCTCTTGATTGATGTCGGGTCAGGTTTTTGTCCCCAAAATAGCCTCCTAGCTATATTTTTCTTTTTCATATCAGATATTTAGCCCTCAAATCTTGAACCCTTTCAAATCATCTCAAATCTCATTTAATAAAAAGAAGAAAAAAAAGTCATTTAAGAGTACTTTTTGTTCCCCTCTTGTCCCCTAGCATTTACATATATAAAGGAAGCCAAACATCCTCTTCTTTCCTTCATATTTTCGTGCAAGTGAGGAAGAGAAACTAGACCTCTTTTCTCTCAAGTGTTAAGGTGAGTTTGAATGAGAAAAAAAAGAAAAAAAAAGGAATCAAGGAGGTTTTAGAAAGCTAAGTCCAAATTTATCCTCCACCCTCCTTTGAGCTCTCAAACTAGTAAGTACAATTACTAAACCTTGTGTTTAATATCCCTCAAAATATTTTTCAGCATATCCCTTTAAACACTCTAAGAATCGAGGACCGAAATTAAGCCAAAAAGGCGTCGTAGTTGGAAATTTGGAGCTGTTATGTTTATGGGTGATATGAGATGTTGTTGTATGCTGTTATTTTTGAGTTTGATGACTTATAAGTGTTCTGGAGCCTTTATATTAAAGTCTAAAACACAAGCATGCTAAGAAATGGAACAAAAACTTGACATGACATAAGTAGAAGATTTGGTCCCTAAGAGACTTGATTTTTGAGAACATAAATGATTCTAACCTGAACTTTGGAACGCCATAAATCAATGTAGAAGATTGATCTAAGCATGTTCTTTATGTCCCGATTTATATTTTTGTGTTATCTTTCAACCAAAATTGATTTCAACTCATTTGCATAAATATAATTCGAGATATTGCAATTTTACCAAAGTGTGTTATTTTTTGACTAGGCAACACCACTGACTTGGAAACTCTAATTTAAAATGAGATCTGAACTTTGGTCAAAATATGAAAGTTATAGATAACACACACACACACACACACACACACACACACACACATATATATATATATATATATATATATATATACCCATCACAAATGAGCACAAAATATTAAATTTTGTTGGGTCAAAACCCTTTTGAAAGTCTTTGTTGAGTTTCAGCCCTTGAGGGACACTTCTGTCACATATTTTTGTGTAGTCCAAAATCTCTATTTTTAATGACCTATTCCAAACGTGGCCTACATGAACATTTTAGATAACATATTGAAGTACGATTTTTTCAAAAATCAGACCTTAAAGCCTCGGGATGATATTCCAAAATCGTTTCAAACCCTCTATCTAAAATTGGCTCTGCTGAGTTTTTGCGGCTGACAAAACCTATTTTCTAAAATGACCAAAACGTCTAATTTGTTCCAAACAACTACCCTTAGATCTAAACATGAAATTTGTAGGGGACTTGTTGAGCTTGAATATACTAAAAAATGGGCTCATTTTGACCTGATCAGATACCCCAAAGCCGAGACCAACATAAGCATATTTTTGGTAAAATCTTGAGAAAAGTGTTAAACCATTTTTACTTAGGATGTTTTGTTTACCCTTTTGCCTTAGATTTTGGCCTTGGTGTTAAATATAAGAGTTGTAAAAAATATTTTTATCTAAATGATATATAAAAATTATAACTTGATTCTAAGTCTAGATACGCCAAAACCTTGTCGGCCCTTTTAATTTATTACTTGATTTTTGGCCTTAAAAGTTGCTAAGTATATATGTGAGTACCTTGTTGTGAGACCTGAGTTCTATATGGTTATTGATTTGAATTAGTTGATTAGTGTTTTAAAGTGAATTTATGATGATTTAGAACTTATGTTATCATGTTTAAACATATCTTGAAAATTGTAACTTGTGCTTCACATACTTGTATCTATGCAAATATGAATGAATGACTAGAATATTCCTTTATTTATATTTATATATGTCCTGACATGCCCAGAGGATGGGGCGTCACAGTGACACGATTTTTAGGATAGTTAATAGGCCATGTATTGGTGTGAAAAAGTTGAAAGGTAGATGTTTTCACTGCAACCAGACACGGCACTGGAAAAAGAAATATCGAGTTTATCTCAACAAGCTGAACAATCATGGTAAGTTCTGTTCACTGGTTGTGGAAACATATTTAGCGGTATTATTTACTGGTACCTAGTGTGTAGATATGAAAGCCACTAATTATGTCTGTAATTCATTGCAGGGGTTCCAGTAAACCCAACAACTTAGTGATAGAAAAATTTACATATATATGGATAATAATACAAAGGTGACAGTAGTTATAGTGAGAGATGTCACTATCAGTTTTAGTATAAATTGGATTTTAATATTGAGAGATTATTTTTATGTGCCTTCAATTAAAAAGAACTTAGTTTCTATTTCTAGATTGGTTAGAAATAGATATTTGGTTTATTTTAATAACTCTGTGTTTTTTAAGGATAATAAACCAGTTATCTATTCTGGTACATTAGTGAATAATCTTTATGTAATTACTCTAATCTCTCATACACTACAACTAACTGAATTGAATAACACATCTAATTTACCATATAAGAGAAAGTTTTATTTTTTAATGAACCAAACGTTTCTTTGGCACTTACGCTTGGGTCATATTAATCGAAAAAGAATAAATAGACTTGTGAAAATAGACCTTTGAGTTCATTGGAAGTGGAGGCACTTCCAGTCTATGAATCCTGCTTAGATGGTAAGATGACCGAGAGGCCCTTTTCGGCCAAAGGCTATAGAGCTAAAGGAAACACGGGTAAGTTGGAACAGAGGACAGAAGTCTATTTTTTTGTGGGGTATCCTAAGGGAACGAAGGGTGGTCTATTTTATAATCATAAGGATCAGAAGATCATTGTCAGCACCAATGCCCGATTCTTAAAAGAGAATTTTATTACGGACCACATGCCTAATAGTAAAATTGTTCTAGATAAAATGAGAAGAAATACCTGTAGAACAAAAAAGGAACCACAAGTCGTTGATATCCCATTGCCTCGTCGTAGTGAGAGGATTATCGAGACAAGTGCAAATCATGAACGTGGTGCTAATGCACGAGGTTTAGATTTTGCACAACGTCTTACTGCTAGAACACAAACACAGATAGTGTCTCGTCGTAGTGAAAAAATTATTCATCAACCTGATCAGTATATGTTATTGGGAGAATTTTTTGACAAGATCCTGATAGAATTGGATACTAAACCCTATAACTTCAATGAAACATTTCAAGACAAAGATGTAGATCTTTGGAAAAAGGCTATGAATTCAAAAATGAATTTATGTATTCTAATCGGGTCTAAAAACTTGTAGAACCACCCGAAGGGATAAAATCCATTAGATGCAAGTGGATCTATAAAATGGAGAGAGGAGTAGACGAGAAGGTTGAAACCTTCAAAGTTAGACTTGTTGTAAAAGGGTTCACTCAGAAAGAAGGGATCAATTACGAGAAAATATTTTTGTCAGTAACCATACTTAAGTGTATCCGAATTCTCTTATCAATTGCTGCTCATTTTGATTATAAAATTTGACAAATGGATGTCAAGATAGCTTTTCTTAATGGAAGTCTTGAAGAGTGTATCTATATGATACAACTAGACGGTTTCATAGTAAAGGGCTAGGAACACATGTTGTGCAAGCTGAAGAAATCCATTTATAACCTTAAGCAAGCATCAAGGTCTTGGAATACTCGATTTGATCAAGCCATAAAGTCTTATGATTTTGATCAGAGTCCAGATGAATCTTGTGTGTACTAGAAGCGTGACAAAAGCGTGGTGATCTTTCTAGTATTTTATGTAGATGATATCTTGCTCATCGAAAATGATGTGGGATACTATTTATGGTAAAAGTATAGTTATTTGGATAGTTCGATATGAAAAATTTGGGAGAAGCGAGTCACATCCTAGGGATCAAGCTTGTGCGAGATTAGAAACAAAGGATGTTGGGTCTATTACAAGCAAAGTATATTGGTGATATCCTTACTCGTTTTAGCATACAGGATTTCAAGAAAATGTTTCTCTATTTTTGAGGCATGGAATCACTTTATTCAAGGATCAGTGTCCTAAGACACCTGATGAGATAGAAAAAATGAAGGCGGTTCCTTATGCTTCAGCAGTAAGAAGCCTAATGTATCCTATGCTTTGCATTAGACCTGACATCTACTTTGCCATTGGCATAGTTAGCAGATATCAGTCTAACTCAGGGCTAGAGCATTGGACTGCGATAAAGAATATAATTAAGTACCTGAAAAAACTAAGGATTATATGTTGATTTACCAAGTAGACAGTCTAGTACCTTTAGGGTACACGGACTCAGATTTTTAGTTAGATAAAGATTGTCGTAAGTTTACCTAAGGATATGTGTTTACCTTAGGAGGTGCTACTATAAGTTGGAGGAGAATCAAACAGTCCTGCATTGTTGATTCCACCATGGATGCCAAGTATATAGCAACTTCTAAAGCAGCCATGGAGGCCGTTTGGCTAAGAAATTTCCTATTAGATCTAGATGTGATCCCTTCAGTTCAGTTGGCTACTACATTTCATTGTGATAATAGTAGAGTAGTCGCAAACTCGAAGGAACCAAGAGTCCACGAGAAAGGAAAGCACATTGAGCGTAAGTATCACATGATATGATAAATTGTACAGAGGAGTGATGTTGTTGTGACCAAGATTGCATCAGGTGACAACCTTGCAGATTCTTTTGCAAAGAGCTTACTGGCTAATACTTTTGATAGAGGTGTAAAAAAAGCTCGTAGGCGGTCCAGGGCTCGCCTAGGGCCCGTTAGTGTGAGGGCCCAGCCCCAGCCCAGCTCAAGCCCATAGCCCTCATCCTCGGGCCTAGATGTCACGCTCCAAACTCCGAGACATGTGAAACATCCAGAAATAACCATATAAAACACCTAACACGATGTTTACTCACAAATCAAAACATACATGCGTTTAGTATATCTACCAAAAAGGCTTACAATACATGGGTCCAACACCGAAAAACATATAAACATACATGGTCCAAAAAGAACAAAAAAGAAGACCATAGATCTTCCGCCTCTCCGGCAACCTTGAATCAACCTGCGTGACCAGTACCTGAAAAATATTTCAAATCTCACACCGTGAGCTAAAACTCAACAAAAATAAGATAAATATGAAGTAAAAGAAAAACTACTCGAAAAACGATGTGCAGTTTTTGATTCACACGAGCCATAAAAACGGTTTTAGATCTGAACTCATACGAATCTCAGAAGAAAACATTTGGAAAGCAGTTTTATATAAGGACTCTCAAGAGCCTCAAAGAAAATAGTTTGAAAACAGTTTTGTATTACGACTCATCCGAACCTAGAAAATAATTTGATATAT
>JAOTRH010001640.1:0-24281 GCA_034768845.1 Heliamphora exappendiculata
ATCTCAAATTGTTTCTCATTAATATGCCAGGGATCCAGAATAAAATATATAAAAAGCATGACTTTTCAGTATACATTCCCAACAGAATATTTTGCTGATATGGCTCGGGATGGTGATGTATTTGTATAATACTGTATCTCGAAGAATCCTGATAGGATTTGGATGCCGCATGCTGATTCTGTTAAGGATTGGAAAATTACGAGTTAATCTTTAAACAAGAGACTAAAATTCAATAGAGTTTTTATTTGATTATAAAATTGGGATATATATATATATATATATCTTACATTTATATTTATTTAAACTGTATGGATGATATATATCTATTTTATTTGTTTATGTTACTTTTAATTAATTCAAAAAATTCGATTTTAATTAAATTTTGTAAAAGAAAAATAACATTAAGTTTTTTTAATTAACAAGTTTTAATTAAAAAGAAAAACTTTAAATATTTTTTTTACAAAATAACACGTTTAAGATAATTTTTTAATAAATCAGATATCTTGGATAAACAAGAAAATTAATTCAAAATTTTGAATTAATTAAAAAAAAGTTTAATTTTAATAAATTATTATTTTTCAAAAAATGTGTAACTGAAAAATAAAATAAAATTCTTAATTTTTTTTAAAATTAATTTTTTAAATAAATAAGAATTTTGAAATATTTTATTTTTTACACATTAAAACACGAAAAGTTAGTTTGAAAAAATCAGAATCTTTCGGATCGAGGGTTTTTGAAATTAATAAACTTATTTTAATTAAATATTTTTTTATAACCCTCAAAATTTCTTTTAAAAACTAAGTGGAAGATGAAATTTATTCACAGATAAATCTCGCGATCTCGATCACTAATTCGTAGGTATTGTAATTAATTCTGCGTGTTGGCAGTAAGGCCTTTCTCCTATCGAACATAATTAATTGCGGTATCGCCAGTACGAACCTCCTTCAAGGATAATTATGAATAATTGTTAGTGTGGATCACTTCTTCATTTAAATGGTTAATTGCAAAGTGATTGATACGGGATTAGGTGGTGGTTAACACTTAGTTATAAATAATAATATCTTCTCCATCTGAGTCACCGTTATTATTTATTGGACCGAAATTACATCAGCTATTTAATTTTACTTGGCACGGTCTGTTGCCTAGATAGTAAAATTAATAGGAATTGGCATGTTTAGACAAGCGCTTGATAGTAGATGTCCTTCTATTGAGGCATGCTATTCACAGGGTGCCAGATTGCAAGCGAATTTTTTTTAAATAGTAGAGGAAACCAAATTTAAAATAAAATTTAGAATTTTTGCTCATCATAATTAATGATTTTTAATTATGTGATTCTTAGGTTTAAAATTGATTTCAGTCCACTCGCGACCATACTCAAAGAAAACAAACTAACGGGACCAAACTATGTAGACTGAAAAAGGAACATGGATATTATCTTAACTGCCGAGAACTACAAATTTGTATTATCTGAGATTTATCTACCAATACTTGATGAGAAGGCGACCGAATGAGAAACCCAGGCTTATCAGAAGTTGCAGAAAGCTGATCAGATGGCTCACTATTACATTTTGAATTTTATGTCAAATGTATTGCAGCATCAACATCAGTCTATGCCCAGTGCCTATGACATGATTATGAACCTCAAAAAAATATTTGGAGATCAAAATTGTGTTGCTAGGCAGGTGGCCATAAAATCTCTAATGAATACAAGCATAACTAAAGGCACCCCAGTTAGGGATCATGTTCTGAAGATGATTAGTCTTTTGAATGAAATAGAGATCCTAAGAGCTAAGATTGACTGGAAAATCCAAGTCGATATCATACTCCAGTTATTGCCTGATAGCTTTAAGCAATTCTGCTTGAATTGTTCCATGAATATCCATGAATAAGTTTAGATTTTCATTGGCAGAACTTCTTAAAGAACTTCAAGCAGCCGATGGTGTTCTTAGGAAGCCAGGTAGTGTACATGTGGCTATAAAATGTTCTTCCTCTAAGCCGAAAGGCATGAAGAAGAAAAAAGTTCAGAAATAAGGAGGCATAGGTCCAAAAGTAGCTAAGGGGCCAAAAGCTGGTGTGAAGAAGCCGATAGGCAAGTGCTATCACTGTAGCCGGTTGTGGCATTGGAAAAAATAGTGTCCAATTTTTCTCAATAAATATAATAAGTAAGGTAATTTCTATTCACTAGTAGTTGAATTATATTTAGCGATGCTATCAACCGGTACTTGGTGTGTAAATATGGGTGCCACTAATTATGTCTGTAATTTTTTGCAAGCGTTTTAGAAAATCAGGCAACTTAGTGATGAGAAAATTTACCTACATATGGGCAATAATATCAGGATGGCAGCAGTTGCAGTAGGAGATGCCACTCTCAGCTTTAGTAGAAATAGGATTTTACTTTTAAAAGATTGTCTTTATGTACCTTCTATTAGAAGAAATATAATTTCAGTTTCTAATTTAATAAAGAACAAGCATTCTGTTAATTTTAATGACTCTGTGGTTATTAAGAAAGATAAACGTTTTATTTATTCTAGTACATTTGTGGATGTTCTGTATGTTATATCTCATATATCTCCTACACTGTAACTAACTGAATTGAATAATACGTTTAATTTACCATATAAGAGAAATGATACTTCTTTAATAAACCAAACGTTTCTTTAATATTTATACTTAGGTCATATTAATTTAAAAATGATAAATAGACTGGTTGAAGTTGGACCTTTGAATTCATTAGAAATGGAAGCACTTTCAGTTTGTGAGTTATGTTTAGAGGATAAAATGACCAAGAGGCCATTTCGGCCAAATACTATAAAGCTAAAGAACCGTTGTAACTGGTTCACTCTGATGTGTGTGGTCCTATGACTATTCGGGCTAGAGGTGGCTTTAAGTACTTTGTCAGTTTTATTGACGACTACTCAAGGTATGGATACATTTACCTGATGCTTCACAAATTTAAATACTTTGAGAAATTCAAAGAATTCAAGACAGAGGCGGAGAAGCGTCTGGATAAAAGTATCAAATCACTATGATCCGACCGTGATGGCGAGTACCTCTTTGGAGAGTTTAAGAACTACTTGTCGTCAAAAGGGATTATATCCCAGTTGATTGCACCGGGCACTCCATAGCAGAATGGTGTAGCAGAAAAAAAGAATATGACTCTTATAGATATGGTAAGGTCGATGATGGGTTATTCAGAATTACCCAATTCATTTTGGGAACTTGCATTAGAGACAACAGCTTATATTATGAACTTAGTACCTTCTAAGTCAGTACTTTCTATTCCCACAAAATTGTGGACCAGGTGCAAGCCTAGTCTGAGACATATTCAAATTTGAGGGTGTCCAACACATGTGCTGAAAGGGAACGCGGGTAAGTTGAAATCAAGTACAAAAGTCTGTTTCTTTGTTGGGTATCCCAAGAGAATGAAGGGTAATTTATTTTATAATTCTAAAGATCAGAAGGTCATTGTTAGCACCAATACCCGATTCTTGAAAGATGATTATATTATAGATCACAGGCCCAAAAGTAAAATTATTGTAGAAAAATTACGAGAAAATACCAGTAGAACGGAAGAGGAACCATAAGTCATTAATATTCTATTGCCTCGTCGTAGTGGGAGGATTATCGAGACAGGTGTAGATCCTGAACCAGATGTGCATGTGGGTAATTGTGCACAGGGTTCAGATTCTGCACAGCACGTTACTGCTAGTACACAGACGCAGGTAGTGCCTCGTCATAGTGGGAGGGTTGTTCATTAACCCGATCGACATACGTTCTTGGGAGAGTCTTTTGACAGGATCCCGGTTGAACTGGATACCAAACCTTGTAACTACAATGCAATACTCCAGGATAAAGATATAGATCTTTGGTAAAATACTATGAATTCAGAGATGAAATTTATGTATTTTAATCAGGTCTGAAAACTTGTTGAACCACCTAAAGGGATAAAATTCATCGGATGTAAGTAGATCTATAAGAGGAGGAGATGAGCAAATGAGAAGGTTAAAACCTACAAAATTAGACTTGTTACAAAAGAGTTCACTTAGAAAGAAGGGATCAATTATAAGGAAACCTTTTCGCCAAAGCTATGCTTAAATCTATCCACATTCTCTGATCTATTGTGGCTCATTTCGATTATAAAATTTAGCAAATGGACGTCAATAAAGCTTTTCTTAACAAAATTCTTGACGAGTGTATCTATATGATATAACTAGACGGCTTCATAGTAAAGGGCTAGGAGTACATATTGTGCAAGCTTAAAAAATATATTTATGGACTTAAGCAGGCATCGAGGTCTTAGAATACTCGGTTTGATCAAGCTATAAAGTCTTATGATTTTGATCAAAGTCCAGATGAATCCTGTGTGTACAAGAAGCGTGACGGAAGCGTGGTGGTCTTTCAAGTACTTTATGTAGATGATATCTTGTTCATTGAAAATGATGTAGGGGTGTTATTTTCGGTAAAAGTATGGTTATCTGGGTAGTTCGATATGAAGGACTTGAAAAAAGTTAATCACATCCTTGGGATTAAGCTTTTACGAGATCGAAAATAAAATATATTAGACTCATCACAAGCAAAGTATATCGATGACAACTTTGCTCGTTTTAGCATGCAGGATTCCAAGAAATGATTTTTTTCTTTCAGGCATAGAATCACTCTATTTAAGGATCAGTGTCCTAAGACACCTGATGAGATAGAGAAGATGAAGACGGTTCTTTATGCATTGGTAATAAGAAGCCTAATATATTCTATGCTTTGTACTAGACCCGACATCTGTTTTGCCGTTAGCATGGTTAGCAGATACCAGTCTAACCCAGGACAGGAGCATTGGACTGCAGTAAAAAATATAATCAAGTATCTAAAAAGAACTATGGATTATATGTTGATTTACCATATAGATAGTCTAGTACCTTTAGGGTACACATACTCAGACTTCTAGTCAAACAAAGATTCCCGTAAGTCTACCTTAAGATATGTGTTTACCTTGAAAGGCAGAGTTATAAGGTAGAAGAGCATCAACAGTCCTACATTGCTGATTCTACCATGAAGGCCGAGTACGTGGCAGCTTCTGAAGCAGCCAAGGAGGCCGTTTGGCTCAGGAACTTCCTATTGGATCTAGAGGTGGTGCCTCAGTTCAGTCGGCTATTACACTTTATTGTGACAATAGCGAAGCGGTTGCAAACTCGAAGGAGCCAATAGTCTACAAGAAAGAAAAGCACATTGAGCGTAAGTATCACCTGATACGAGAAATTGTACAAAGGAGTGATGTTATTGTGGCCAAGATTGTATCAGGAGATAACCTTACAGATCTTTTACAAAGAGCCTATCAGCTAAAATTTTTGACAGTCATGTAAAAGGCATGAGAGTTAGATATATGACAGCATGATTTTGAGTATAAGTAGGAGATTACCAAAGTTATATACTAAACATCATGGTTTTTATTGATTTTAGTATTTAATTTTTTTTTTAATAAAATTAATTTTTTTTATAAGAATCATAATGAGTAATTAATGCAATATCATTTCTTTAAATATTATGCATTGATGTCCTTTATTCTGTATAATATTTATTCTGATGTGTAGAGTATAACTTGCACACAGAAGACCAGATTATAGGTTCTTGCCTAATATAAGTTTTAGTTCACAATTTAGATAGAATTGGATAAAACATTGATACGACTATAGCACAGAGTTTTAGTAGGTCTGTCTTGATTACGGAGAATATATAATAGTGTCGTCAATTTTTCTGACTCGCTGTGCTAGTACACTTTGTGTGTATTGAACAGGATCGCATTGAGATAATTAATTTTATACTGACTATATAAATTAATTCACCCCAAGATTATTATGAATAGTGCTTATGCTCTTAATTCTGAAATAATTATTATTTGCGTATATTTCATATTCTTTGTTTTGATTCATTAGACGGTGCGATCTTTTATGGGCCAATAGTCCGGTGAATTAGATAGCGGTATTAATTATATGGTGAATATTAATCATTAGCCGAATCTACGTCTCAAATGTTCAGGATGGACGATACCCCCATAAGGAAGCTTATAAGTTTTAACCGGGCCAAATTCTATAGGTAGATTTAATTATCCGGCAGTCAAATAAGTTAAGCGAAAGAGTTTAAAAATTTTTAAAGATACCGATTAAATTAAATTGTTAGTAATTAAATTTAATTGGCGAGTATCGAGAATTTTAACGCGGGGAGATGAGTTAAGCATTTAATAACATGAGATCGAATAATCGATTTTGAGAATGCGGCTGGGAGTGCAATTACGATTCTTTAGTGGTATGAATTGTAATTTATATTTTTATAAAATTGCCTTAGGGGTAGGCGAATTTTCATAATTATATTAGAAATTCAAGTTATATTTACTCGACAGGTCCCTGTTGTAACCCTATATATATGCGATTATGCTAAACCCTAATCATAAGACGTCTTTCAAGACTAGAATT
This sequence comes from Heliamphora exappendiculata, assembly GCA_034768845.1. Taxonomy (NCBI): domain Eukaryota; kingdom Viridiplantae; phylum Streptophyta; class Magnoliopsida; order Ericales; family Sarraceniaceae; genus Heliamphora; species Heliamphora exappendiculata. The sequence goes on from JAOTRH010001640.1 coordinate 6,462, forward strand.
TTCACGTAAACCTAAAGTTGATTAGTTTAGCAGGTTCTAGTTCACGAAAGATCGTAGCCCACCCTACGTTCGTGATACGCATCGGGAATATAGTAGAAAGCTTAATCGAGGCTTCAAGTCAAAGGATACAGATTCGTAGTTGTTGTAGTAACCGAAATCATTCTACCATATTTCAAAAGGTAAAATCCCGAATTTAACTTTGAGAGTACGATTTTTATTTAGATCGTTCGACATCAAAATATTTTAAACTGGAGCATGTTTCGACGATTGCCCGTCTAGTATTTTTTATCGAAAAAAATCGTATTCAAATTAATGATCTTCGCAGTTTGCCTCCAACAGATGCCTAATTCTCTAGGGCTTGAAAAAACCTACGAATCATCTCACGAACTTAGGACCTAAACAACGCTTCGCGTATGACTAGGATTTGAAATAGATGGTTACCTAGTCCTCTAGGGCTTGGGCAAACCTGAGAATTTTCTCATGAACTTAGAACTTAGACAACGTTTCGCATATGACTATGGTTTTAGAATAGAGAGATGCCTAGTCCTCTGGGGCTTGGAAAAATCTAAGAATCGTCTCACGAACTTAGGACCTAGACAACGCTTCGCATATGACTAGAATTTTAGAAGAGATGGATGCCTAGTCTTCTAGAACTTGGAAAAACCTAAGAATCATCTCACGAACTTAAGATCTAGACAACGCTTCACGTATGACTAGGGTTTTAGAAGAAATGGATGCCTAGTCCTCTATGGCTTGGGAAAAAATCTAAGGATCGTCTTGTTGGAGACAAGACTGCCAAAATTTTTATTTTTGCAAACGATTATCTGAAAAAAAATAACTGGATGGGAAAATGCTGAAACGAGCTCCAGATAAAACTTTTGATGACGAACGATTAAAATAAAACCCGTGCATCCGAAGTTAAATTAGAAGAATACTTTTTTACCGGTCGAATCTTCAACTACGATTTGAATCGAGTTGAAACTCCTGTCAGATCATCTACTGTATTCTCTTATACGATTCTTGATTGTATGGTGGGTTACAATCTATCAAGAATGCGTACCGACAGAACATAGACATCTTTAGTCTTGAAAAACAAATTATGAAACTGGTTCAGTCTACCTGTATATTTATAGGGCTACAACAGGGACCTGAGGAGTAATTATCAGTAAGACTTCTAGCGGAATACAGACACGTATCAGTAGTTTTCACAATTAAACAAATCTCATAGCGGTATCTGCAATTATGAAAAACTAGCAGCGATTTTTGCAATTTCTATAAAACACTGAATTACAATTCACACAACTAAATAACTATGATTGCACTCTGACCCATAATCTCAAGACTATATTGTATTGAGCTCCTTTTATTAAATACTTACTATTTCTCCCCACGTTAAGATTTTCGATACCCCCAATTAAATTTAATTACTAAGAATTTTATTTAATCGACATCTTGATAGTTCTTAAAACCTTCAACTTAATTTATTTGATCGCCGGATAATCAAATCCACCTATAGGGTTTGGCCCGATCAAAACTTTTAAGCTTTCTTAAAGGGGTATCATCAATTCCGATCTTTTCGGGATGCGAATTCCGTCAATAATTAATATTCATCATATAAATAATACCGCTATTCAACTCACCGGGAATATAGACCTATATAAGATCGCGCTCTAATGAATGAAAACAACGAATATTAAATATATGCAAATCAATAATTATTTCAGAATTAAGAGGATAGTCACTATTCATAATAACCTTGGGTGTGAATTAATTTATATAGTTAGTATGAAATTAATTACCCTAAATGTTCCGTTCAATACACACAAAGTGTACTGGCACAGAGAGTCGGAACAATAGACGACGCTATTATCTATTTCCCGTAACCAAGACAGACCTACTAAAACTCTGTGCTACAGTGGTACCGATGGTATATCTATTTTCATCTAAACTGTGAACATAAAACTTATATTCTGTAAGTACTTGAAATCTGATCTTCTGTATGCAAGCTATACTCTACACACCATATTAAATACTATACAGAATATCGAACATCCATGCATAATATTAAAAAAATGATACACATACATTGCTCGTAAAGATTCTCATAATGTGAAAAATTAATTTTATTAAAAATAAAATTAAATGCTAAAAACATAATTTTCAGTATACCAACCCTAACAATCTTCCACTTATACTCAAAATCATGCTACCATACATCTGACTCTCATGCCCTCTATAGGACTATCAAAAGTTTTAGCCGGTAAGCTCTTTGTAAAAGGATCTACAAGGTTGTCTCCTGATATACTCTTAGTCACAACAACATCGCATATCTATACAATTTCTTGTATCAGGTGATACTTACGCTCAATGTGCTTGCCTTTCTTATGGACCCTTAATTTTTTTGAGTTTGCAACCGCTCCGCTGTTGTCACAGTAAAGTGTAATAGCCGACTGAACTGAAGGTACCACCTCTAGATCCAACATGAAGTTCTTGAGCCAAACGACCTCCTTGGCTACTTCAGAAGTTGTCACATACTCGGCCTCCATAGTAGAATCAGCAATATAGGATTGCTTGATACTCTTCCAACTTATACCTCCACCTTCTAAGGTAAACGCATATCCTGAGGTAGACTTACAAAAAATTTGAGTTTATGTTTCCCAAATGTACTAGACTGTCTGCCTAGTAAATCAATATATAATTCTTAATCCTTTTCAGGTACTTAATTTTATTCTTTACCACAGTCCAATGCTCCTACCCTAGATTAAATTGATATCTGCTAACCATGCCAACGACAAAGCAAATGTCGAGTCTAGTGCAAAGCATAGCATGCATGAGGCTTCCTATTACCAAAGCATAAGGAACCACCTTCATCTTCTCTAACTCATTAGGTGTTTTAAGACACCGATCCTTGGATAGAGTGATTCCATACCTGAAAAGGAGAATCCCTTTCTTGAAATTCTGCCTTCTAAAATGAGTAAGGATATCATCGATATACTTTGCTTGTGATAAGCCCAACATCCTTTGTTTTTTATCTCGCACGAGCTTGATCACAAGAATGTGATTGGTTTCTCCCAAACCCTTCATATCGAACTGCCCAGATAACTATACTTTAACCATAGATAATGCCTTCATATCATTTTCGATGAGCAAGATATCGTCTACATAAAGTACTAGGAAGATCACCATGTTTTTGCCACGCTTCTTGTACACACATGACTCATCCAGACTCTGATCAAAATCATAAGACTTAATGGCTTGATCAAACCGAGTGTTCCAAAACCTCGATGCATGCTATGCTTTGCACTAGACTCGACATGTGTTCTTGGCCCATTGTAATGAATTTTCCTGGTTGTATTACATAGATACACTCATTAAGACTTTCGTTAAGAAAAGCTGTCTTGACATCTATTTGCCAGATTTCGTAATCGAAATGTGTAGCAATGAATAAGAGAATTTGAATAGACTTAAACATGGCTACCGATGAAAAGGTTTCTTCATAATCAATCCCTTCTTTCTAAGTGAACCCTTTAGCAGCAAGTCTACCTTTGAAGATTTTAACCTTCCCGTCTGCTCTTCTCTTCCTTTTTTAGATCCACTTGCATCCAATGAATTTTATCCCTTTCTAGTGGTTCTGCAAGTTTTCAAACCTGGTTGAAATACATAGATTCCATATCTGAATTCATAGCCTTTTACCAAAAAATTACATTTTTGTCATGAAGTGCTTCATTGTAGTTACAGGACTCGGTATCTAGTTTTACCGGGATCCTGTTAAAAGACTTTCTCAAGAACATATATCGATCAAATTGATGAACAACCCTCCCACTACGACGAGGCACTACTTGTGTCTGTGTACTAGTAGTAATACGCTGTGCAAAATCAAAATCCTGTGCATCAGTACCCTGTTCTTGATTTGCACATATCCCGATAATTCTCCCACTACGACGAGGTAATGGGATATCAGTGACTTATTCTTCCGTTCTACTAGTATTTTCTCTCAGTTCTTCCAAAACAATATTACTTTTTGGCCTCTAATCCATAATATAATCTTCTTCTAAGAACTAAACATTGGTGCTAACAATGACTTTTTGATCCTTAGGATTATAAAATAGACTACCCTTTGTTCCATTGGGATGCCCCACAAAGAAATAGACTTCTGTCCTCAGTTCTAAGTTACCGATATTTTCTTTCAGCACATATGTTGGACACCCTCAAATCCGAATGTGTTTTAGATTAGACTTGCGCCCGGTCCACAATTCTGTGGGAGTAGAAAGTACTAACTTAAAAGATACCAAGTTCAGAATATAAGCCACTATCTCTATAGTGAGTTCCCAAAACGAATTGGATAAACCTGAATAACTCATCATGGACCTTACCATCTCCATAAGAGTCATATTCTTTCTTTCTGCTACACCATTTTACGGTGGAGTACCAGGTGCAGTCAACTGGGATACAATTCCCTCTGATGACAGGTAATCCTTAAACTCTTCAAAGAGGTATTCCCCACTACGGTCGAATCGTAGTAATTTGATACTTTTACCCAAATGCTTCTCTGCCTCCGCCTTGAATTCTTTGAATTTTTCAAAACATTCAGACTTACAGTATATTAGGTAAATGTATCTATATCTTGAGTAGTCATCAAATAAACTGACGAAGTACTCAAAGCCACCTCTAGTATGGATTGTCATAGGACTACACACGTCAGAATGAACCAGTTTCAATAGTTCTTTAGCTCTATAGCCTTTGGCCGAAAATGGCATCTGGTCATCTTACCCTCTAAGCAAGATTCACATACTAGAAGTGCCTCCACTTTCAATGAACTCAAAGGTCCATTTGCTATCAATTCCTTTATCATTTTTAGATTAATATGACCCAAGCGTAAATGCCAAAGAAACGTTTAGTTCATTAAAAAAGAAAACTCTCTTATACTATAATCTAGATATGTTATTTGTTTCTGTTTGTTGCAGTATAGGAGAGATAACAGATATGACATACAGATCATTCAGCAATGTATCAAAATAAATAAAATGTTTATTTTTCTTCACAACCACAGAGTCATCAGAATGAACAGAATATTTATCTTTTATTAAACTCGAGACTGAAATTAAATTTCTTCTAATCGAAGATACATAAAGATAATATTTCAAAAGAAGTATCTTATCTCTACTAAAACTGAGAGTGACATCTTCTTCTGCAACTGCTGCCACCCTTATATTATTGTCCATGTGCAGGTAAATTTTTCCATTACTAAACTGCCTGATTTCTTGGAACTCCTGCAAAGAATTGTAGACATGATTAGTGGCTCCCGTATCTACACACCAGGTACTGATAGATAACACCGCTAAATATGTTTTAACAACCAGTGAATAAAATTACCTTGTTTGTTCTGCCTACTGAGAAAAATAGGACACTACTTTTTCCAATGCCCAAACTGGTTACAGTGATAGCACTTGCCTCTTGGCTTCTTCACACCAGCTTTTGGTTCCTTAACTTCTTTTGGACCTGTGTTTTCCTGTGTCAGAATCTTTTTCTTCTTCTTGGCTTTCGGCTTAGACGAAGAACCCTTCTCAGTTACCTACATAGAACCTGGCTTCTAAGAACACCCTCAACTGCTTGAAGTTCCTTAAGAAGTTCTGCCAGTGTGTAGCTGAGCTTATTCATAGAATACTTGAGGCAGAACTGCTTAAAACTTTCAGGTAGTGACTGGAGTATGATAGCGACCTAGGTTTTCTTATCAATTTCAACTACAAGGATCTCCAGTTCATTCAGAAGACTGATCATTTTAAGAACATGATCCCTAATTTGGGTGCTTTCAGCTATACTTGCATTCATTAGAGACTTCATGACCACCTGTCTAACAGCACGATTTTAATTCCCAAATATTTTTTTGAGATTCATAATCATGTCATAGGCACTAGGTATATACTGATGCTAATGCTGCAAAACATTTGATATTGAAGTTAAAATGTAACAGCGAGTCATCTGATCAGCTTTTTGCCACTTTTGATGAGCCTGGATTTTTCTTTCGGTAGCCCCCTCATCAGGCACTGGTGGGTATATCTCAGTCAAGACAAACTTGTAATCCTTGACAGTTAAGATAATGTCCAAGTTTCATTTCTAGTCAACATAATTTGGTCCCGTAAGTTTGTTTTCTTTGAGTATAGAAGCGAGTTGATTGAAAGTCATTTTAATCCTAAGAATCACATAATTAAAATACCATTAATTATGATGAACAAAATTTTAAAATTATTTTAATTTGGTTCCCTTTACCATTTTAAAATTAATTCGCCAGCAGCCTGGATCCCAGTGGGTGATGGAGACCACGAGATTTATCTGTGAATAAATTTTCTCTTCCACTTAGAGTTTTAAAATATTTTTTAGGCTTACAAAAATTCGTTTAATTAAAATAAATTTATTAATTTTAAAAATCACACGATCGAAAAAAATTAAACATCTTTTCGTATACACAATTTTAAAGATTTCAATTTATCAAACCATCATTTTATGTTTTAATGCGTAATAAATAAAATTTAATAAATGTACAATTTTTTCTTCAATTTTTTAACTAAGGTAGTGATTAAAGGTATTTATTTATTTTATTTTTTATTTCACATTTTTTGAAAAATAATAATTTATTTTGATTAAATATTTATTCATTTAATTAATCCAAAAACTCATAATTAATTTTCACGTTTTTCAAGATATCCAATTTTATGAAAAATTATCTTAAACGTGGTATTTTGTAAAAGATAAAATATTTAAAAATTTTCTATTTAATTAAAAACATTTTATTTATTTTTTATTACAAAATATTTTAATTATAATCAAATTTTTAAATTAATTAAATTAACAGGATAAATAAAACAGATATGCAATTATCAACATAGTTCATAAATATATAAATATGATGTATATATTTTAGTTTTATAATCTAAGTAAAACGCTAAAACGTTGCAATCTCTCATAGAGGATAAACGGTAATAATTATCTTTTATTTCTGATTCATGTGTCATGATTATATCAGGCTTCCCTGATATAGTATGATATATAGATATATCATATATCAGTCTTGTATATATCAGAATATACATCAAAATTAGCCCTAGGAAAGAGAAAGCTGCCGACCACCACCAGCACCTGTCGGTGACCAACACCTGCCGACACCACCTTGCCGCCACCTTGCTGCCACATTCAGACGGCTCCTTTCGCCTTCTTTAGGCGGCTCCTTCCACCTCTTCGAAGCTCCATTTTCAACGATTTTTATGTTGTTGGAAAGCTCTCAAAATATAAAAAAAATTTATCTAAAAATCTGCTCGCAAATAGGCCAAAAAATAGCCTAAAGTCACTGCCGCCGCACCGTAGCACTGCCGCCTTGAACCGCTACCCGTTTGGGCTTTTTTTGGTGCTTCTTTGATGCTGGTATTTTCTAAAAAAAATATCTCAAATATCCAATTACACGTTTCTTCGAAAAATACCTCGAAAATAGTCCAAAAAAGACCTAAAAACAGCCCCCGAATAGTGTCGCTGTGGCCTACCGAAAACTGCCTGTTTTGCCGCCTGTTCAAAGCACTGTTTGGCCCAATTTTTTCTGATTTTTGAACAATTTTTAAGGTATATTTTACTGTTATTTTATACCTAAAAAATAGCTCAAAAAATAGTCCCAAAAATAGCTCGAGAAATCGTCAAAACCACTACCGAACCGCCGCCAACAAAGCCGCCGGAACCGGGCTATTTTGGTAATTCTCTGTTTTTGACCTTTTTAATGCTATTTTTAATGCATAAATACTACAAAAATGCATCGAAAAAATCGTTTAAAACTACCAAAAACTTACCGCGATCCGTGGCCCATTAAAATCCTAAACTACCACCAGTGCCGTCTCTGTTCTTCGTATTCTTAGATATGTTCAACCAGTTCTTAAATATTCTAAACAGATATTTTACAAACAGAAACTAGTTATTTCATCGATCCTATGTCCCGAATGCTCATATTCGTTCTATCACGGTCAACCCATGTGATTAAAAAAAATCATCATTCACACCATTCAATCAAACATGAAAAATAAATGACGATCATAAAATCGGGATTAGAACGCCTGCAAAATCAAGTTATTACAGTTCTAGAACTACTCGGCCCCGATAACCAAAAACAAAAAATAAAACGGTCCTTATACAATTTGTTAGAGGCAAGACTGCCAAAATCTTTATTTTTGCAAACGATTATCTAAAAAAGATAACTAGACGGGCAAATGCCAAAACGGGCTCTAGAAAATTTTTTTGACGACGAACGATTAAATAAAACCTGTGCATCCGAAATTAATTTAGAAGAATACATTTTTACCAGTCGAATCTTCAACTACGATTTGATTCTAAGTTGAAGCACCTGTCAGATCTTCTACTGCATTCTCTTATACGATTCTTGAATATAAGTGGGCTACAATCTATCAAAAATGCATACCTGCAGAACCTGAATATCTTTAGTCTTGGAAGATAAGTTATGAAACTGATTCAACGTACCTACATATTTATAGGGCTACAGCAGTGACCTGAGGAGTAATTATGAGTAAGACTTTCAGTAAAACATAAACACGTATCAGCAGTTTCTGCAATTAAGCAAACCTCATAGCGGTATCTGCAATTAAAAAAAGCTAGCAACAGTTTCTACAATTTCTATAAAACACCGAATTACAGTTCACACCACTAAAGAACTATAATTGCACTTTGACCCATAATCTCAAGACCATGTTGCATTGAGCTCTTGTTATTAAATACTTTACCATTTCTCCCCATATTAAGATTTCTGATATCCGTCAATTAAATTTAATTACTGATAATTTAATTTAATCGGCATCTTGATATTCTTTAAACTCTTCTGCTTAACTTATTTGATCGTCAGATAATCAACTCCACTGCAGGGTTTAGCTCGATCAAAACTTATAAGTTTTCTTAAATGAGTATCGTCAATCCCGATCTTTCGGGACGTAGATTCTGTTAATAATTAATATTTACCATATAAATAATACCGTTATCTAAATCACTGAGAATATAATTTCATATAAGATTGCACCATCAAATGAATCAAAACAATGAATATTAAATATACGCAAATCAATAATTATTTCAATATTAAGAAGATAAATACTATTCATAATAACCTTGGGGTGTGAATTAATTTATATAGTCAGTATAAAATTAATTACCCAAAATATCACGTTTAATACACACAAAATGTACTGGTACAGAGAGTTAGAATAATAGACAATGCTATTATCTGTTCACCATAACCAAGACATGCTTACTAAAACTCTGTACCACAGTCGTACCGATTGTATGTCTATTTCTATCTAAACTATGAATATAAAACTTATATTTTGCAAAAAATTGAAATATGATTTTCTGTGTGCAAGTCGTACTTTACACACTAGATTAAATACTATACAAAATATCGAATATCCATGCATAACACTAAAAAAATAATACACATACATTGCTCATAAAAATTTTCATAAAATAAAAAATTAATTTTATTAAAAATAAAATTTAATACTAAAAATATCATTTTTAATATATCAACCCTAACACGTCTCACGATCTTAAGACTTAGATAACGCATCGTGTATGACTAGGGTTTAAAAGAGAGGGATGCACTACTAGAAAACAGTTGAAACATCACGCTTCATACATGTGATTATAAAGTTATAATCACGTTTTTCCAAGCGTGATTTATGGGGGTGTAATCTAAAGCTGAGATTTTTTATCATGCTTTTTACGCGTGATTATTTACACCCAAAAAACGTGATTAAAAATAAAACTAGTGTGATTTTTAAAACTAAAACATCACAGTCTTACATTATCGACCTCGCTTTTTGTGCGTGATAAAAATCAAAATGTGTGATTAAACATCCCCAAAACGTGATTAAAAATAACCCAAAGCGTGATTACAAATAAAATTAGTGTGATTGTTAAGTCGATTTCGCTTATCAACCACACTTTTTGTGCGTGACAAAAACTGAAAAAGTGTAATAAAAAAGTGTGATTAAAAATAATCACTGCGCACCAGCGCACCTAATATTATTTCGAGTTTTCTTTCACCTATGATAGCCCTGTCAACTAATACAATTCCTAACTCACCAATTCTAGCTAGCTTCAAATCTAAGTTTCTACATATTTAATTCTATTATATCCACAAAGCATAAACGTGAAACATAAAAGCCGTCTATAAAAGAACGTTTCCAACAGAATCAACTCCAAGTTCCAAACACAAGACAACAAAACAAATTACAATGACTGTAATGAAAGAATTTATTAAATTTTAAAAAAAATATATTCATATGACACTCAATAATCTTTTGATCAATTGTACCAAATTAAAAAAATGCTTAATAATTTAAAATTTGTCACAATACAAACTGAGAGAATTCTTGTAAAAGAAAGGAGCAGCAATTCCAACAAATTCATCACTTGAACCAGTGTTGAAAAGAACAATACTAGCCACACTATGAAATCTGCAAGTCAGTCTAATTCACAAGATAGAATTAACATGAAACAAAAAATAATAATAAGTTGCTCAAAAATTGAAAAAATAAGCAATTACTGTAAAAATGAAGAGGATGGGTGACTGAAATTCAAAAAGCCACAATTTAGGACACAAAAAATGAAGAACATAGAAGCAGTACATAACTACATGTACTAACTATCATATAAAATGAAATTGATATACTCACAGTAAAAGCTCAATGAGCCGAGGGCATACACCTGCTTCAATAACAGCTTGAATTTTATCATTTGTACCATTTGAAAGATATGAGAGGGCCCAGCATGCATCAGTGCGTTCTGTATATTAAAGAACTGTTGTTTCTCAAACACAATTCCACAACCTTCATAATTATAGGAAAATGAAATTAATAGTATGCAATTCAATCTTTTCTAGATGAGGCATAAGTTGATATACATAACCATACAAGCATAATGATTTCTCCCAAAGTAATTGAAGTTCCAATTTTCCTTCTGAAACCATAAAACCAGAATTTAGTCACCTTCTTGTGGTAATATGAATAATACGTAACATGAACTCTTTAACTTGCTGAAAGAAAAATTAAAAAATGAGATTACAAAAACATGGTCAGACTATATAGAAGATGGTCATACCTCCCCTAGGTAAACCCCTTTACAGAGAGCTCAAATAATAAGGTAGCACTTATCGTCCATGTGAACATCTCTCTCTCCCATAATTCTCTAAGTTTCCATGAAAAACTGTAGGGAAAGGGAATATCTTACATGACTATTCCACACAAGATGCATCCATACATTTAGTTGAGTCAAATTCAACATTAGTGAGTGTAGATATTCTGTTCCCAATAGAGAAAATGGAGGTGGCCTGAAAATTATGAAACGTGTTAAACGTTTTAAAGGAACGAGAATTTGTTGCCTTAAATCAGTCATTCATGTATCGTAATGGGGAAGCCACAACATTTACAGAGAAACTAAATTAGAAAGAAGGGATTAATTTAATTAGCATAACAAAATGCAGTTAATGCATACCTCCCAAAAACGTGTCACAAGCAGACAAATTGAATAACACAATGAAATTTGAAGAGAAAACAGCAACCTTCATAACTAAATATTGTGTAAGCACCCAAATAACTAGCCTCTTGAGTAAAATCAAAACAGGGACCTGTTGTTTGAAACCTCAAGTCTTTCGGGCTGAACGAACCACTCGAGCTACCATGAGGTAAAGTAACAACAATCAATCTAAACAAATTAATCCAATAAGGCATTTCTTAAAAGTTGTCTTGCGCAGGAAATGTCATGCGACCTTTTAAAGTCAAAGGAAATGGTCAATAAATTGAAACAACTATAGATTTTTAGGTCTTGATGTGCATGTAAAGGGCATGTCCTGCTTTGTAAACTATCTCTTCTCCATTAAAGCAAAAGTGGGATGTGTGGATAGGACTCACAAGTCATGAGAGGATATGAATGGGGAAATGAACAGATCTTTCTATCCTAGATCGATTACTATTTAGATAAGGGAGACAAAGATTTCTAAATAGTCAAAAAGAGAATTAATGAAACAACACAAATATTAGGAAGTACTTTTGTGTAGAATAACGTCCCATGATTATGATTACACATCACCATTATTCTCAACTAAAACAGAAAATTTCTTTTTGTTTTGAAATATTCTTTTTGGGGACAAGGTCTCTTTAACAACTTAACAAGGTTTTCTTGACTAGAATCATTCCAAAAATAGGACATTCAGACTAAATTAATGAATTGGCTACAAACCGCAGTGTCGGGGCCTCTGTCAAATCCCTGGGCTAAACCCTGGGTGAGAAAAATAAAACTTTTTATCTTTTATATGATTTAAGTTCAAACTAGCTGAAAGGCCTCAAGCTTAATCCATAAGATAAACCAAATTTCCAGTGCAGAAACTACAGTTACTCACAGTCAACTTCCCAACAATATTATCTCTATTATGATAGCAAGAAACTACAGTTACCACTTATCCCACCCATCCCTAGTCGATTAACTTTAAGCTAAATGAACTCAGTAACCAAATTAATCTTAAAAATTGATGACAAATATAGAAAATAACTGATTAAAGATGTTCAACCACAGTAATTTAGTACAAGAAGTAGAAGAAATCGATGATTGATACCTGAATTATGCCTTTAATTTGCTAAGCACCACGAGTGTACACTACAATGTGGTAATCATCAGGATGAAGTGCCTCGACTTCCTTCCACACCTCCTCAACCCCAACATTATGATCTGTTGATAAGCGTTCTGCCACGATAGTGGCAGCGTAATTCATTCGTTCATTAGGTACTCTTCGGCCAAGCACTGCCCTCGAATCCTCAAGATTCGCTACATACAAAACACTATTTGAAATCACCCCCAAAAGACGACAAGATCCAACTGTAACAATTTGAGGCTGAGCTAGCCATGATCGCTTCACCAAATGCAAAAATTCCTCTTCAGTAGTGTAAAAAGCCTTCCTGATCACCTCTGCAAACAATCCTCCTTGCTCTGAAGCAAGCTCTGGGAAACCAAAATTGAGAAACATATAAAACTCCTTTAAAAAGAAAATACAAATTCATTCTTGGGTGTTTATTGTTGCTTATTATTCGCAATTTTCTTTAGCTTTTTTTGTTTTGAAAATTGGGGGCCTTAGGTGTAATTTAAACTATAATTTATAATTTATAATTTATAGATTATAATTAAAAATATATAATTATGACATCAAGTAGAGAATTTTAGGAATTTTTTAAAAAAATTATAAGTTACAAGTAAAAAGCTATAATAATAAACACACGAGTTTGAATTTTTAAAATTTTTTGCTTTCCCTTTATGGATCAAAAATAACTTAAAAATTATACTTTATTAAAAAACTCTATTTTAGTGCTTCAGATTCCGCTTTTCAATAACTAAATTTAGCCGCAATTAACACCAAACTTAGGAAGGGAAAAAAAACACAATAAGCTTGATTCTCACTCCCATATTCTCTTCCGTTTTCCCAGCGATCACAGAGGCGACCATAAAAATCCGTTTGGTTATGGAGGAATTGGTAGAATCCTCAATACCTTTACCCTTAAAATATCTAATCTTTTATATGTACGTAAGCACACATAACATATATACATACAGCTATGAAATCATGGAATTGGAAATCGAAGTGAAAATTAGGGTTGTGAAAGTACTGTGGAGGTAGGGGAAAAGGTGGTTGTTGATGAACCGCGATGCTTCAGGGCCACCGTGGTCGTCGTAAACTCCGATGAAGGTGACGAAAGGGGAGGTGAAAACTTGTCCCTGGTCTTCAAGTGAAGAATTAGCTTGAACAATCGCCATGGAATAGTCACCGGAGGCATGCGGCTTCAAGTCCATGTGCCACAGAAGTCCGCCGCCGCCGCCACCGCCGCCGAAGCATCGCTCAAGCTGCCTGTAAAACGACTCCAACATCTTTCCCTCTAATTTGGCACTCAAAGATTTCAGTTTTGTTCTCTTACCCACAAATGTCGTTGTGGTTTTAGATGCTGGTGATGTGAAGTGAAAGGGAAGATCTGGAATTGTTGGAAAACCAGAGATTTTTTCTATTATTGGTAACAAAAGAAGGTTTTAGAGAACAGGAGAGAGAGCGACGGGTAGCCTCTGGATTTCTTATCGAGCATCGTGAGAAAGGGAAGAGGAGACTCGCGATTTAGGGTTTTGGTGTGGCAGTCGTTGGTGGTCAGTGCCGAATGAGAGCCTCCAATGAACGGAAAGCGGCTGTAGCACTGTGGTGGTGGAGTGGAGAGGCGACAGCGGTGGCGTTGTCGTGCTGGAGAGAAGAGGGTTTTGAGTTGTGCCTCAGATCTATCGAGTGAAATGGAATTAAAAAAAAATTAATTAATTAATTTTTAATCACAACTGTAAAAAAAAGGTGAGATTAAAATTTTAATTTATTATCACATTTTTTAATAAATGAGATTAAAAATATATATAATTTTACTTTATTTAATAAAGTGTGATTACAAATTTTTTTTATTTTTTTTATCACACTTTCATAAAAAGTGTGAATTTTTTAAATTTTTAAGTGTGATCTTTTAACATTAATGTAGTAATGATGCCTGGTCCTATAGGGCTTGGGAAAACTTAAGAATGGTCTCACGAACTTAGGACCTAGATAACGTTTCGCATATAATTAGGATTTTAAAAGAGATGAATGCCTAATCCTCTAGGGTTTGGAAAAACTTAAGAATCGTCTCACGGATTTAAAACTAAGACAATGCTTCGCATATGACTAGGGTTTTAGAAGAGAGAAAGAGGACTCGGTGCGAGTGATGGCCCTTGCCGCTTCGCATATGACATGGGTCATGCAACACAAACCTATAGTCGTCAAAAGTCAAAATAATATCGAGATTTCGTTTCTATGTGATAAAGTTTGGTCAAGTAAGTTTATGTTACTTGAGAATTGCCGCTAGTAGATTGAATGATTCTATTATTAAATCTAGAAAATTAAAAGAGAAAATCTTTTTAATTCTTTTATCAAATTAGGATCCCTCAACCTTTTAATTTAAAAAGAATTATTGGCAGCCCGAATCATTCGTGATTAAGTAGGCCACGTAGTGTGGATGTCTACTAATCAACACTTGTCCGGACAGACATGCCAGTCTATTAATTTACTGTCGACACCAAATATCATAATAAAAAACCATCGGTCTAGAGTTACATCAATTGATAAGCCACGTAGTATGGACGTCTAACAATCAACGAACAAAGAACTACAAGATTTTTCATTCCTTGATATATGACATTCCAAGTAAATTAAATAGTTAATAAATTTTGGTCCCCACAAATAAAAACAGTGACTATTTAGGGAGGATATTTTTATTCACGGATTAAGTGTATAACCATTACTCTTAATTTGAAAAACACTGTGTCAAAGCCCCGGGCCCGGTGTGAACGAACCCTGCTTTGCACTATTCTCAGATCTACTTCATTCGAAGATTCGTGCCGGAGATACCATAACTATAGCCCTTCCGTATGGAGATCGAAAGTCGAAACTGGCGCGCGAATTATAATCACATCTCCTACGAACGTATAATGGAGACCGTAAGATTTATCTGTGACTAAATCCTTCTCCCACTTAATATTTTTAAAATTGAGAATTTTTTTTTGTTCATTTTAAACGATTAAATATATTTTAATTCCTAATTAAAATAAATTTAATTTTAATCAATTAAAATATTTCTTGTTTAACTATAATAAAATAAACAAAAAGCTTCCTTATTTAATTTTGCGAAAAAAATTAATTACCCAGGTTTTAATTAAAAAATTTTAATTAATTTTAACACAAAAATTAAATAAATAATTATCTATTTATTTTTCCGTTTTAAAAATTGTTATGATTCTTTATTTTATAAAACTGTTTTTCCTAAAATACTTTCGATAATTAAAATCATGCATAAAAGGAAAAAAAATGAAATAAAAAATCATCCACGCAATTAAATAAAACAAATAAATAAATAATTAAATAACGACAAAAAATATATATAATTATTCGTTACGTTCCGATTCGTCCATTTAATCTTTTAATCCGACGGTCTCGAATTAAAGATTAAACGTCTAGGATTTTGGAACCCTAAACAAGCCGTCAAAGACCCGAATCTATTCCTCAGCCTCCGGACCACCGTCACAGCCCCGGATCACCGTTAGAATGCCGGAAAAATTGAAAATAAACCAGCCAAACAGCCCCTGAATGGGCCAAAATTCTGCTGCCTTTGGCAGCCCTGTGCCGTCATTTTCCAGTCACTGTTTGACCGCCTTGCCGACACTGTCGAATTCTAAAAAAATTATGGTAGGTAGAGCACATCGAGGTCTTGATCTCCGAAAATAATTGAGTCAAAATACGATGTCCAAGTGGCCCAAAAAAATCTTCAAATGGCCGAAATTCTGTAGTGCCACCACTGTGTGCACCGAACTTTGAAGCAGTTTTTGACCCATTTGCCGCCGTCGTCGAACCGCAACCGAACCACTATCGGATAGCCAACGGACAACCTTTATTTTAGCAAAAAAATTGCGTCAAAAAAGATTGTCGAAAGCCCCAAAAACGAGTCCCGAAGTCGGCGCCCTGCTGCTGCCACCACCTCTTTCTTCCCTTTTCGCCTCATTTTCGATCCTCATTTTTCGTGACACGATTACATCAAAGATCCAAAAAAATAGAATGAAATAATATATTACATCGCCAAAATCCTATACCCCACGTAATAGGTGTACAATCAGTCTAATCTTGAAACAAAAACTGCCGAGATATATGATAACGATAACGATAAAATTAAAACATTCATTCATTCAATCATATAACCGGATCGTAACGACTTATAGCTGCAAAACCGAGGTTAGTACAATAGTTTTTTTTTATGAAAAACGCAACTGTGGCTCTGAGACCATTATTGAAAGAGGGAGTCGCACAGCGAAAAAAATTAATTTTTGAATTGACATTGTGACCGTAAAAAATGACGTATGCGATTTTCATAAAAAATGAAAATTATAATGATTTTAATAGTTTAATACCTCTATAAAACTTGTCGATAAGTTTCTAAAAATCCCAAATACATTGAAGACGACCTTGCAACCTTCTCACGTATGACCCGAATGCACTACGATGATCACGATATATGGCCACCGATTCCGATCAAAGTGTTCTTCCTAACTTGGTTTCTTCTCACACAATTATCTCAAAAAAGGCAAAAAAGAAAAAATTTTACAAAGAGGAGAGGAGGCCGGCGGCTATCTGGGAGTATTAGGGTTAAGTTTTTGTTTTAATTAGCCTTCTCTTGATATATATGAATATATCAAAAAATATATATTAAGTATGCCCTCTCCTTCCTAAAAGGATATAAAGAAATATACTTAACATATTTAATTAAACCCACCATCTCCTAGGGCCGGCCACTTAGAGAGTAATCTCTAGGTGTGCGAAATACCAAAACCGCCTCTTATTAATTCAATTTAATTCCCGAATGTCTCCGGCGGCAAAATCGGCATTCAAATTAAATTAAATAATTACCGAAACCAACAAAAAAGAATATCCGTACATATAATGGGCTACGTGAGGGATCACAAGGAAGTATAGGACTCAGGCTAACCGTACGAAAAAATCGAATATCCCTAAGTATGTCCCCGAACTAGATCCTTTTCCGTACGAACCAGAACTTATTCCACTAAAGGTTCTAACTGAACTCCCGGTCCTAACTCAAATTATGTCTTAAGTCTCCAATTATCAAATGCACTGAATTCTCCCCACGTTTAAGATATGGATTCTCGATAAATAAATTAGGTTACTGA
>JAOTRH010001651.1:0-24281 GCA_034768845.1 Heliamphora exappendiculata
ATGCATGCAAATACATAAAATGAGGACAAAGAAAGAACATTCAAAATCAAATAAGAAAAATACATAATATATATATATATATATATATATATATATATAAAACAAAAAAATAAAGTAAATTAGAAAAAAAAAATCCTAAGTCCTACGGCATGCAAATTCTAACTAAAGAATATATGAGGCAAACCCGCATAGCATAATTTAAATAAAAAGAACAAAGATATGCTAAAAATCACTAAATTCAAATTATACTGAAAATAAACATGAATTTGCTAACAATATCATCAAATAATTAAAATAACTTATACTATTCTAAACATGATTTCAAATGAAGTAAACAAAGCATACTTTATTATTATCATACTAAATATGCATATTACCAAATAATTTATAATTATACTAAACATGATTTTAAACAAAATATAAAAAAAACTTCTACTAGAGAGAAAAAATAAACTAAATAAATCAAAATTAAAATTTTTTTGAGAAAGATAAAGAAAAATGCTTCTAAACTAAAACTGAAAGATTAAAATTATAACAAAAGACAAAGAAAGAAACCTAACTATTATCATAGATTTTATAGGTTTTATATAAAAATCGGACAAAATAAAAGAAAAGTGAAAGAAATGCTACAAAAAGGAAAACTATGATAAAATTAAGAGATTTTGTAAATTTTGATGTTAAACAAAATTAAAAAAAGAAAAATAAAAGAAATGCAATTAGAAAGGATTTAAACAAAAGATAATATATTAAAACAATAACTATTATGTGATGTCATAGTAATTATTTAATTAGAAAATATGAATTTAATATTGATAATTATAACCATATGAATGCAAGTGCATTAGTTATGACAATAACAACACTGTAAGTTGTAATTGCCAAATATGTTAGCACTACTTCAATGAACTAACGTGTTAGGTATAAATGTGCAATGCGGGTAAAATAAACATGAATTTAACTAGTTTACCCTAATCTAAATATCTTTAGCATAAATAAATCAAAATTTATTATCTAATTAAATAAAGCAGGATAATTGAACCAACTATGCAAGTGATACTAGTAAAACATGCAGAATAAAAGGTTTAACTAACCTAGTCACTCCATGAGAGAGGAAATGGAGATAAAAAGACTGAGAATTCAAACAAAATACTTAGATTGCTACAATCTGGGTGAGGCCTCAAATCGGGAAATGGTGGTCAACTGTCCAATACTCGGAAAATGCTCCAACTCTAGGCGATGAATCAAGAATTCAGCAACGTAACGGTGTACTGAGACTCGTACTTCGACAAGGCGGTAGAGTATCGGCGTCAAGACTCGTACTTTCTCGGTACTTCAACAAAGTACCTCTCACTCAAAATTCTTGTCTTGAAAAATGTACCAGGGGTACGATATTTATAGAATTCATCAACCAATGAGATGTTAGCACATTTTGGGACATGTCAGGCCATTTGAAGTTGGTGGTTGCCCGGTATGGAGTTGGCAGCTGCCACAAAATTAAGTTTATAAGGGTTTCTTATGGAGGTCGCCATAATGAAGTTGGCGACCCCACGGTTCAAATGTGTTGGTCGCCACATTAGCTAGGATTTTCAAGAGGTTCTTATGTAGGTTGCCACAATCAAGGTTGGCGGTCCCATAGTCCAAAGTTAGGAGGTGATCCAAGCTCAGTGATTTGAACCCAATGATCAAATCCTTCAAACTAGTGAAGGATTTGATCATTCTACTTGTTTTCATCACCGGATTCACCCGGATTAACCTATGATTGGTATGGTCAAATTGGAGTGCCTATAGTTATCCCTTTTTTATATAATTTACATAGAAATGCGTGATGCAAGTTATATCAAAGATTCAAGGACAACATCCATTTAACCGAGCCGTTAATCTTTAGACCACAAACACACAAGCATGCATATGACGTTAGTCGCATTCAAATTTCTATCAAGCTTCCAACGTACCCCTTTGCTAGGGATCATACCAAAATGAAATTCTTGGAGCAAATAGACAGATGCAAGATATTAAACATGATGCAAATGCTAACATGATGCAAACACTGGTATGATCAAATAATACCCTAAAAATCGAGTCAAGATCTAAAGGGAGCACAATCAATCAAGCAAGTCAAAGATTGAGTCAAGATATAAGAGTTTGACTAGGGATAAAATAATTAAAAGGATCGAGTCAAGATCCTAGAAACTATCTCAACTGGAAAAGCAACAACGAATTAACTTGGTCGAGTCAAGACCTAAAAATTTAAAACAATAACAGGATAAGGATAATTAAAAGTTGAGTTAAGATTTAAAATTATTCTCAACGGAGAGTAAACCTCAAACTAATAGGCCGAGTCAAACCTAGAAATTCAGGACAAGCACGGGACAAAAATAAATAAAAGTCGAGTCAAGGCTTAAAACTATTTTTATCGGGAAAGAAACCACGAATTAATAGGTCGAGTCAAGACCTAAAAACTTGAAATGAAGCACGAAATAAAAATAATTAAAAGCTGAGTTAAGGTTTAAAATAATTTTATTGGAAAAGAAACCACGAATTAATACATCGAATCAAGACCTAAAAACTTGAAACGAATCATGGGACAAAAATAATTAAAAATCAAGTCAATGCTTAAAACTATTTTTATCGGAAGAAAATACCACGAATTAATAGGTCAAGTCAAGACTTAAAAACTTGGGACTAGCACGGGACAAAAATAATTAAAAGTTGAGTCAAGACTTTAAAATTATTTTTAAATCCCAAAAAATAGGTAAACAAACAATCATAGGAGCATTAAAAACACATAAAAAGAAATTGTGATATAGGTGCCTGGGGAGCAGGGCTTGAAAAACTTAAGAAACCTTCTGGACTTAGGGTGCCTGAGAAGCGAGGCTTGAAACATATGATGCCTTGCGCACTAGGGTTTGGAAAACCTAAGACGCCTTCTGGACTTAGGCTGCTTGAGAAACAAAGCTTGAGAAACCTAAGACATCTTCTGGACTTAGCGTGCCTGAGAATCACGGCTTAGAACATAGGATGCCTAGCGTATTAGGGCTTGAAAAACCCAAGACACTAAGACGCCTTCTGGACATAGGGTGCCTGAGACGCAGGGCTTAAAATATAGGATGCCTAGCGTACTAGGGCTTGATAAATCAAAGACGTCTTCTGAACTTAGGGTGCCTAAGAAACAGGGCTTGAGAAACCTAAGATGCCTTCTAGATTTATGACCTAGACATCTTATGAATTAGGATTTGAGAAAACCCAAGCCACCTTTTAAACTTAGGACCTAGGCAATGCTTTGCATATGAGTAGGATTTGGAGAAAACCCAAGACACATTTTGAACTTAGGACCTAGGCAATGCTTTGCATATGACTAGGATTTGAAAAAAACCCAAGACACCTTTTGGAGTTAGGACCTAGACGTCTTATAGACTAGGGTTTGGAGAAAACTTAAGACACCTTCTAGACTTAGGATCTAAATGCCTTATGGACTAGGGTTTAGAGAAAATCTAAAACACCTTCTGGACTTAGGACCTAGATGTCTTATAGACTAAGATTTGGAGAAAACTTAAGATACCTTCTAGACTTAAGACCTAGATGCCTTATGGACTAGGGTTTGAAGAAAATCGAAGACATTTTTTGGACTTAGGACCTAGATGCCTTATGGACTAGGGTTTGAAAAAAATCTAAGGCACCTTCTAGACTTAGGACCTAGACGCCTTATGGACTAGGGTTTGAAAAAAATCTAAGGCACCTTCTAGACTTAGGACCTAGACACTTAAGATACCTTCTAGACTTAGGACCTAGTCACCTTATGGACTATGGCTTAGAGAAAACCTAAGACACCTTCTGGACTTAGGACCTAGACATCTTATGGACTAGGGTTTGGAGAAAACCTAAGACATCTTTTGGACTTAGGACCTAGACGCTTTATGGACTAGGGTTTGGAGAAAACCTAAGACACCTTCTAGACTTAGGACCTAGACGCCTTATGGACTCGGAGAAAACCTAAGGATCTTCACTCACACGTGAACCTAGGGATGGGTTTTCCTTGCGCATCAGGGTTTAAAGTGCCTAGCTCAATAAGGCTTCAGAAAACCTAAAAATCGTCACACACACATGAACCTAGGGTTGGGTTTGTCTGGTGCACCAAGGCTTAGGATGCCTAGTATTCTAGGGCTTGAAAGAACCAAAGGATTGTCACACACACACGAACCTAGGGTTGGGTTTGCCTAGCACAGCAGGGCTTAGGGTGCCTAGCTCATTAGGGCTTAAGAAAACCTAAGGATCGTCACACACACACGAACCTAGGGTTGGGTTTGCCTGGCACACCAGGACTTAGAGTGCTTAGCTCATTAGGAGTTGGATCAACGAGCCATTGCTGAGGGTTGCTACACAATTTTTAGGATTCATAGATTCATGTTTTCTACTTTGGCTTTGAAGAGTTATGTCCCATTGTATAAGAGTTCACTGACATTCTCGATCTCATCCCACGTGAGTTCGTGGTATTACCTTTCATGTTCATCTTTGCGATGAAGTAAATCGTGTGTCTTTATGGTCTGACTAGCTTGGAGGTTTCTTTCTTCGTCCATGGGGATTCACTAAACACAAATTCTGCCCTACAGGTTACCTTGGTGACTTCAGCTTCTAATTGCGGCCCTGTTATGTTCTGTGCATCTGTCTACTTGCCTGGCACCTTCTTGTTTCCTATGACGGCTAGGTTAGCACTACTTTGGTGGACATTGCAGAGCAAAAAATGGCAGAAAAGGACTCTGTGCCCCTAGTTTTGGCTGAGACCCTGATTGGTCTATATGCTATCCATCAGGGTGTAACCACGTCTTTTGTCGGTAGTTCTCTACTTCTTCAAGTAAAACTTAAATCTGTCATTTTTTTTGTTCTTTTCTCCTTTGGCTAATTTCTCTCCATTCGTATCTCTTTCTCTCTTTTCAGATATGACTGATAGAGACGGTAAATCTTCTGTAGAAATTGGCTTCGAATGGACACAATGTTGCTACCTTTGTTTATCGTCATTTTTACCCGATATGCACTATCGAGGCGGCTTGGAGACAGCATCTTTTTTCGCTTACTAGAAGAGACATCACTTAGCAGTGCTTCTAATGGGGGATCCCTTTAATGACTTTGACCATTATGGAGCATCCAGATGTATTGCTAATTGGCTTGCGACTGTCCAGTTTCTATTACCTACACAGGATCATAAGACAGTTTTGTCGAGGTTAGATCATATTTCACGGCTTAAGGGGTCGTATGTATTCATTTTTCTTTCAGGCCCTATTTCTAGCGCGGTATCAAGAGGTTTAGCCATCTCGTTTGGTGATAGAGATACAAGAGTTGTCCCACACTGAGCTCCCCGTGGAGTACAAGGCGTGGTTGGTTTAGGAAAAAGAGAGCAAAAACAAAGAAGATGGAGAAGAACAAGTAGCAAAGAGAAGGAAGATCTGAGAGATCTTTTTTACTTTTAAGATTTTGCAGCCTTCTTCTTTATTTTGAGTTTGAGATTTGTGTGCCCGTCCTTTATTTTCAAAACCTTGTAAACGCAACTGAAGTAATGAAAATCTCACGTTTATCTAAAAAAGGTTCCCAATTATTTAAAATTTTTTGATTCTTGCAGTTAAATAAATTTGCACTGATCATTACTCAAATTCAAAGATGGGTGAAACAAAGAAGGTGATCGAACTTCTTAAAAAAAGATGCCTACATATTAAGAAAGTGAAATTAGGCCATGACGTAGTTCGGGCTCGATTTACTTTCAGTTATTAACATTCTCCTTTTATGATACCCTAACTTTTGCCAAAGTCGCATTTCGAATTTTTAACTTTGCAAGTTGCTCTAACTTTTTCCTGGGCCACTTTTTTAGTTTTCAACCCAGCGAGCTTTTCTTTTTTCTTTTTATTTTTCTCTCAAGGCTAATACTTTTTGAGCTGTCTAAGTTGATCGGAGTAGAAAACATATTACCATCTAAATCCATGATGATTACAGCACCATCGGTCATAATAGTCTTGATCAAATACGGCCTGACCCAATTTGGCTTGAACTTTCTCCTTGGATAAAAATTAGGAGCCTTGATTTCCTTAAGAATCAGGTCACCTTCTCTCAGGTCCCGAATATTAACTTTTTGTTGTTGAACGCTTTGGCTATCCTCTTTTGATACCCTTGTATGTGGAACAGAGTTTGTAGTCTTCTTTCATCAAATAAGGGAAGCTCTTCCATCCGATTCTTTTGCCATTCTTCTGCGGGTTGAGCCACGTCTTATACTTCTTTATTCTTTCAAAGAATTTCTACAACACTATGATATATCCGTCTCGATCTTTGGACTTAACAATCATGTCGCCCACATACACCTCAACATCTTTATGTATCATATCATGCAACAAGATAGTGGTAGCCCTTTGGTAGGTTGCCCTTGGCATCATGCGATAGTATTAGGTGCCCTATGGTGTAGCGAATGTCATCTTTTCTCTGTCTTCAAGGTCTATTAGAATTTGATTGTACCCAAAAAAACCATCCATAAATGATAAGAGGGCGTGCCTCGCTGTACTGTCCACCAAGACGTCAATATGTGATAGTAGAAAGTCGTATTTGGGCTGGCCTTGTTGAGATCTTGAAAATCTACACAAACACTGATACGTCCATCCTTCTTCAAGATAGGTACAATATTAGCCACCTACTTTGGGTATTCGGTAACCATGAGAAAACCATCGTTGATTTGCTTGGTGACTTATCCTTTGATTTTTAGAGCCCAATCTGGTTGTATTCTTCTCACTTTTGTTTGACCGGTTTAGCCTCAGGATACAAAGTGATATGGTGTTAGACGATTTTAGAATCAATACCGGGCATATCCTCGTATTTGACCATACAAATGTCTTTGAATTCTTTTAATAAAATTATTAATTATTCACGTTCAACTAAAAATAAAGAAGAACCAATTTGGATAATTTATGGGTTAATTTTATTACCCAGATTTATTGACAAAACTTCTTCAATTACTAGTTGGGCATGCATTTTTTATTCTCTTTTTCGTTAAAGATTTTAATTCTTCAGGGATATCCATTCAAATTTAAAATCATTAGAAAATGTACAAAGTAAATGAAGCAAAGTAGAATAATCAGAACCTTTATTTATTTCATTGATATCAAAGAGTGCAAGGATTACAAAATCGAAAGCAAAAGAAGAGGGTGTACAGATAGACGTGCCTTTGGACTCGACATCCAACTGATCTGAACAAAACAAAAATTGGCAAGACTCAGACTTTGATTCGAGACTTGAATCATACAAATTACAAGAATCTAAAAACCAGCTGTGACATTCGGTGCAGATGGAGGTGGGATGACCTTTTGGTCAATGAGATCCTGAATGTCATGGCAAAATCTCAGACAGTTGTCGGTTGGGTGTCTGTGGCTCTAATGGTATGAGCAATATTGGGTGGGATCGTAGCGTAGTGGTAACGGGTTAGGAGGCGGCATTGGATCAAGAAGCTTTATCAGCCCTTTTTTGACAAGTCGATTCATGGTCATGGTCAAAGAGATATTAAAGGGAGTGAAAACTCTCTTTGGCATTTTCAGCTGTGACGATTGGTTATTTCTGGGATGAGGTGATGAAGGTGAAGAATTCAGTCGATCTGATTAGGGGTTTAGCAAATTCACCTCGTTAGAGCGAGATGCAGGATTAGTGGAAAAGGTGGGATAGTTTTGGTTGTTGGATGGGTAAGGTCTTTTGGCTCTGGTCGGCCTCCATGATATCACTAGACTGAATTGTATCTTCTATCTGAACCCCGTCATCTAACAACTGCTCGAATGTGGAGAGCGGCTGCTTGATCAAATAACCCTTTAGAGAAGATTGGAAGTTCTTAACTACAATCATCACCTATTCTTTTTCTATTGGTCGGTTTGTCATTTTAGCCTCCTCCCTCCACCTGGTCAGAAAGCCCACAAATGACTATCTTTTTTCTTGATGAGTGGTCTCCAGCTCCCGAGTAGTTACATCTAACTAGACGTTGTAACTGTACTAACTGACGAAGGCAGTGGCAATGTCTTCCAACGTCCTGGTCTTTGTAATATCTAGGGAGAGAAATCATTTCTGAACTGCCCCAAAGAGTGATCGGTGGAACAAATGAGCCGTCAACTGGTCATCGACACCCATGGGAGCAGGGGTACCAACATACATTCTTAAATGTATTCGAGGGTCTCTAGTCCCGTCGAACTTCTCTATATCCGGCATCTTAAACTTTTCAGGTAGCTTGGCGTTTGGGAACAAACATAGTCCCCCCCCATATCTAGCATGTATTCTTCAACTCCCTTGACCTTTCAAAGGACCTTCTTCTTCCGATCAATCTTCTCAACCATTGCAAACTATCTGGACTGAGCTATGTTTTCTTCCTCAGCTATCACCTAGCGAGGGATCCGTGGTGGTGGCAGAATAACTTGCGGTCCATTGGGGACTTGATTGTCATCCCAAAAGTCTTCTCTGTTACCATTTAGCTCATCATGTTGTTCATTCAGTATTGAAAAACAGGCCTAAATCGCTCAGATCTGTGCCTGACATTGCACCTGAGCTTGGGTCTACTACTCAACGACTATTTGCATATCAGTAATTGCCCTCATTAAGACTGTCAGATTCAACTCCTTCTTGGCCATCTCAAATTGTTCCATGATATGTTCCAAAATTCTGTAAAGCCTCCCGATTTCTGACCGAGCCTAAATTCGCACTAGATGCAAACTTCCTGACTCAATGATCTAGACACTGGTGTCTGATACTTCTCGAAAAGAACCACAATAACAGGTAGCAAACACTTCAAATACTAAAATAGCTGACCACGAGCAGATATAACCACCAGAATAGAAATATGCCCTTGTTGGGCCTATACTTGTAGCATAATGACTGGAAATCCCAATATCTAAGGACTAACATGAAAACCAAGTGAGGGACCAACAAAACTCAAAAAAAAAAAAAGCTTTACCCTAAGATTCTATAGGAAAAACGGGCAGTACTCTAGTAAGAAAATAGCTCTAAGCCAAACGAGATCGGTTTACCCTGAGATTTTAAAGGAAAAACGAATAACACTACAGCAAAAAAATAGCTCTAAGCCAAACGAGACCTCAAAACAAGAACCTGAACGGGGGTTCAAAAAGACGAGCCTAAACGGCGCCAAGGGTACAGAACCAACAAGCAAGAAAAACCTAAGAGGGAGAAAACTATCCTAAACCAACAATAAGGCATAAGCTAACAATCGGGGTAAAACTCGAGATTCTAGACCAATAGATCAAAAATTGGGCAACAACCCGAGAGGGAAACTATTTTAAAATGAAAGAACACCGAAAGAAGACTCAGGTCAAAACCCGGGAGAGAGATTATCTTAATCCAAATAAATAAACAAAGGTCCTACACAAACACAAGAAAAACATATAATTAAATAAAATAAATAATTCTACCGTGTCAATACCTAATGGAGGGTTCTAAGCTATTATATGCAGAAAAGACCAATTTTGGTCAATGATCAGGGTACCTTCTGAATAGAACCGAGTATATACCTTTCATGCCTAGTGTGATGCAGGACATTGTCAAATGATACACAAGAACTCTTTTATCGCACCTGTGAAACTGAGCAACCAGTAAGGCTTACCCGTCTTTCCAACATAGCCCCGAGACAGAAAACTAACCAGGGTATCGGGTCGACCAGACAGGGGACTGAGAATAACACGAATGCGTACGAGAATGCAAATGAGAAAGTCTTATTAAAACCCAATGATGTTTTCAAGTCTAGCTCTCTTATTTGATTTTATAAACCAGTCCTCAGTAGAGTCACCAAAAAATATTGTGGCGCCAAAATTTGGGTTTTTTTGTTTCGAAAATAAGAAAATTCAAGAAATATTTAGAAAATACTTTAACACATTGAAAACCAAGTTTTAAAAATCTTTTTTGTTAAAAAAATGGAGTCGCCACTTAATTTTTTGAAAAAAAACTAAGAAAAAAAAAGGCTACTGATATTTAAATTGTTAACTAGAGAAAACAAGAGTTCAGGGGTTAAGATACGAACCGATGAAGGTGTTAGGCACCCGTTCGCCTAACTATAAGATTAGCCTCTACTAATCATCATTTGATCTTAATTAGATTTTTCAAATATATGTAAATACAGAAGATGGGACAAAGAGAGAACATCTAAAATCAAATAAGAAAAATATATAGCATATGTATATAAGACAGCAAAATAAAACAAATCAGAAAAAAAAATCCTAAATCTTACGGTATGCAATTTTTAACTAAAGAATACATGTAGCAAACTCGCATAGCATGATTCAAATAAAAAGAACAAAGATATGCTAAAAAGTCATTAAATTCAAATTATACTAAAAATGAACATGAATTTACTGACAATATCATCAAATAACTAAAATAACCTAAATTATTCTAAACATGATTTCAAATGAAATAAACAAAGTATACTTTAAAATTATCATACTACATATGCATATTACCAAATAACCTATAATTATACTAAGCATGATTTTAAACAAAATATAAAAAAACTTCTACTAGAGAGAAAAGATGAACTAAAATAAATCAAAATTAAAAGGTTTTTGAAGAAGACAAAGAAAAATGCTTCTAAACTAAAACTGAATGATTAAAATTATAACAAAAGACAAATAAAGGAACCTAACTATTATCATGAATTTTATAGGTTTTATATGAAAATTAGACGAAATAAAAGAAAAGTAAAAGAAATGCTACAAAAAGGAAAACTATGCTAAAATGAAGAGATTTTGTGAATTTTGATGTTAAACAAAATTTAAAAAAATAAAAAATAAAAAAATGCAATTAGAAAGGATTTAAACAAAAGAAAATGTATTAAACAATAACTATTATGTGATGTTATGACAACTATTTAATTAGAAAATATAGATGTAATAGTAACAACTACAACTATATGAATGTAAGTACATTGGTTATGACAATAACAACATCGTAAGTTGTAATTGCCAAATATATTAGCACTACTTTAATGAATTAACGTGTTAGGTGCAAATGTTCAATGCGGGTAAAATAAATGTGAATTTAACTAGTTTAGCCTAATTTAAACATGTTTAGCATAAATAAATCAAAATCTATGATCTAATTGAATAAAGTATGATAATTGAATCAACTATGCAAGTGGTGCTAGTAAAGCATGCGGAATAAAATGTTGAAACTAACCCAGTCACTCCAAGAGAGAGAAAAAAGAGAAAGAAAGGCTAGAGATCCAAATAGATTACCTGAATTGATACAATCCGGGTGAGGCCTCAAATCGGGGAATGGTGGTTAACTGTTCAATCATCAGGAAATACTCCAACTCCAGGCGATGAATCAGGAATTCGACAGGGTATCAGCATATTGAGACTTGTACTTTGGCAAGGCGGCAGGGTATCGGCATCAAGACTCGTACTCTCTCAATACTTCAGCAGAGTACCCCTCACTTTAAGTTCTTGTCCTTAAAAACGTACTTGGGATACTGTATTTTTAGAATTTATCAACCAATGAGATGCTGGCACGTTTTGGGTCACGTTAAGCAATTTGGAGTTGGTGGTCGCCAGGTATGGTGTTGGCAGTCGCCACAAAAATCAAGTTCCAAAAGTTTCTTATAGCGGTCGCTACAATGAAGTTGGCAGTCCCCCAGTCCAAAGTTGGCGGTTCAAGGTGATTTCATTGGTTTGAAGATTTTGATCATTGGGTTCAAATCATTGAGCTTGGATCACCTCCTGAGATTTGTTCAAAAACACCATTCCACTTGTTTACATCACCGAATTCACCTGGATCAACCTAAGATTAGTGGGGTCAAATTGGGCTGTCAGCAGGTTTTCACCCTTGGTACTAAAAACATGATTGACTCGAGGTTGGGGTTTTAAAATAGCTTGAAAAAGAAAAGTGTTCAAGGGCCAGACCGACCGATCGGTCTGAGGACCGATCGAGCGGTCTTTGTAGCCCCTCGTATCTCCTCAATAGGTTCGAGAAACTGCAAGTAGTAATAGACTGATCGATCGGTCTTCTGACGGATTGAGCAGTCAGTCTGTGTGGTCAAATTTTTTGATTTTTCAAATTTTGTTCCCATCTTGAAACTATTGTATCTTTTTCGTTTTAAAACCTTTTTGGGTGAGTTTTATGTTCAAATTGAAGTCCCGAGAGTCTTCTTTTCAATGGTTAAACTTTTCTTTCAAAATCATTTTGATTTAAATGATTTTATTGGGAATAAGGGAAATAACATGAGTTTTATTAAAAGGTTTTCTTTGTGAGTTGTTTTATCTTGGTGGGTTTTCATTGGTGGTTCTGTTGGGAATTTTAGCTTAAATTCAATAAGAGTTAGTATAAACTTCTAGTTTATCATGGTTACTAAATTTAATTTTTTGATGAGTTCTGAAGAATGTGAATTTATAGTTGTTTAATTAGTCTTGAACTCGACTAACACAAGTTTGATTAGATTATATCTTTTTTTATCTTTTATAAATATGAATGTTGCCTCGAATTATTGGTGTACAACTTGTTTGAGAGTAGAAGTTGTAAGAGTTTAGTGATTTGTAATTGTTTATCCGTATAGCGAATTTTGCTACAGATGGACGTAGGTAAATTGTCGAACCACGTAAAATCTGTATCTTTTTGTTTGTTTATGATTATTTTGGACCCTTATTGCACAACAAGTGGTATCAGAGCTTTGGTTAAAACTATTTTTTACTCTCTGCTCAGAATTTGAAATGGTCAAAAATTACTTTTGAATATACTAGAAGCTTCATCTCGTCGATACGATTCTAACGGTATATTATACATTAAAAATTGAGTTCAAACACTCCTGCACAGTCCAATTAAGTATTCGTAATATTTATGGTTGGCCAACGCATCCTTAGGCTATTGTTGAAGAATTGCTGCGGTTGATTCTTGATTTGATTTCTTTGATTGCTCCACATATGATCAACGCGCCTCAGCAACTGCGCCACTTGCTCTGATTCGGTCTAATTTTTTTCTCTTTTTTTTTGCTATTTTTGATGTAATATTATTTTGCTCAATTTTTTTTAGTTCTGTATTTTTTGTGTCATTTTTTGGGTAAAAAAGGTTCTAATTGTTTTGATCGTTCCAGATTTAATCAAAATATCAGTTTTAATCAGTTTAGTTTTTTAAAAAAAAAAATTCAAATTTGTCATATTTACAAAAAATAAATAAATATATTTTTAGTTTTATTCAAATGCCAAATATTGTTTGTGGTGGAACTTAAGCATTCTGATGACCGAATCTGCTAAAGGAAAGAAGTTAAAGGGTTTGAGTAATTATTTGCGGAGAGCTATGGTGTCCAACACAAAATTTGAAGTTAAAAAATTTGGTAGAACCAACAACTTTGGTATGTGGCAATACGAAGTAATGGATGTTTTGATTCAACAGAAATTGGATTTTACTTTGAAAGATAAGTCAAATGATATGCCTCACAGAGAATGGGACAATTTAAATCGACAAATTTGTGGCACAATCCGTTTATGTGTTGCTAAGGATTAGAAATATTTTGTAATAAAAGAATCGAAGGCGAAAGATCTTTGAAAAAAATTAGAAGAGAAATACTTATCGAAAAGCATAGAGAGCAATCTCTATTTGAAGAAAAAGGTCTTTCGCTTTTAGTTTCAAGAAGGTACTTTTATGTCCGAACAATTGAATAATTATAATAAAATTCTTACTGATTTGCAAAACTTGGATGTCGAGATCTAAGATGAAAATAAGGCTTTATTGTTATTGAATTCTTTACTTGATTTATAAGAACATCTGATTACCACACTTTTGTACTGAAAGGAAAAGATTTGTTTTAGTGATGTATCCAGTGTTTTGATAAACAATGAGTACTACTGTGGCGCCGGGATTTGCGATTTTCGTTCAAAAAGAAGAAAATTCAAGAAATGTTTAGAAAATACTTTAACACCTTGAAAACTAAATTTTAAAAATTATTTTTTTGTGAAAAATTGAGTCGCCACTTGTTTTTTGAGAAAAACTAAAAAAATGAAATGAGCCACTCATCTTTTAAAACAGTAACCAAATAAAATAAGGGTCCGAGAGCTAAAGTATGAATTGAGAAAAGTGTTAGGCATCCCATTCGCCCAGCCGTGAGGTTGGCATTTACTAATCATCATTGGTTCTTAATTAGATTTCTCAAATGCATACAAATACAGAAAATAGAGGCGAAGAGAGAATATTTAAAATCAAAATAGAAAAATACGTAACATATGTATATAGAACGTCTAACAAAATAAGTAGTAAAAGAAAATCCTAAGTTCTACGACATGCAATTTCTAACTAAATAATACATGGAGCAAATCGCATGCAATATCACCAAATAACCTAAAAATTATACTCACATGGTTTTAAACAAAATAAACAACATGCTCCAAAATTTCTTAAACTTTAATCAAATGTAGATTTCATGCTGATTATTAACATAAGGATGGTATTAAAAAGAAATTAAATTATGAAAGATCTATTACGAATTTCATCAAAATATTGTAAAATATAAGAGAAGAAATTAAGCTAATATCAAGGATTTACTATGAACTTCATATTATTGATCAACTAAATATAAAAGAAAAGAAATAAAATTAAACCTATGAAAGTAACAATTACTACATAGGGATAAAATAGTGGCTATTTAACTAGAAAATATTAAGATACGGGCGAAATATTAATGATTACGACCGTATGAATGTTAGTGCACCGAATGTAACAATTATGATATCATAGATCGTAATTGTAAAAAAATATTGGCACTATTTTAATGAATGGTGGAATTAACAATATACTAGATGCAAATGTGCAATGCGGACAAAGTGAAATTAAGATTACTCGGATCGTGAAAAATATCAATCAAATTAACCTAAACTAATCATGCTTATCATGGGTAATTACATGCTTACAATTCAACAAACTAAATAGAATAGCTAGATCACTACACAAGCATCATAAATGATTGAAGTTAATCCGACAACTGCAAAAGAGAAGAAATAAAGAAAGAAAGGTTGGGGATCTAGACAAAATACCTAAATCGCTACAATCCGGGTGAATCCTCAAGTTGGAAAATGGTGATTAATCGTCCAATCCTTGGGAAATGCTCCAAATCCAGTCGTTGAATCAAGAATTCGACAGAGTATCGGTGTACTGAGAATCGTACTTCGGCAAAGCAGCATGGTGTCGGCGTCCAGACTCGTACTCTCTCGGTACTTTGGTAGAGTATCTCTCACCAAAATCTGTCCTGAAAAAAGTACCTGGGGTACAGTATTTATAGAATTCGTCGACCAATGAGATGTTAACATGTTTCGGGACACATCAGGGGTTTTCAAGGTGGCGGTCGCCACATCATGAGTTGGAAGTCGCTACTTTAGGAGAGTTTTCACAAGCTTCTTATGCTGGTCGCCACTATGCAAGGTGGCGCCCCGTGGTTGGAGTTGGGGTGTCTACAGTTGCCATTATTTGATATAACTTGCATAGCACGTGTGATGCGAGTTACATCAAAGATCCAAATACAACATCAATTTAACTGAGTCATCAATCTTAGGCCACAAACACACAAGTATACATATGATGTTGGTCGTACTCAAATTTTTATCAAGTTGCCAACGTACCTTTTTGCTAGGGATCAGACCAAAATGTAATTCCTATAAAAAAATGCACAGATGCAAGATGCTAAATATGATGCAGATACTAACATGATGTAAATACTGGTATAATCAAATATTACCCTAAAGATCGAGTCAAAATTTAAAGAGTTTACAATCAATCAAATAAGTCAAAGATCGAGTCAAAATCTAAAAACTCAGCCAGAGATAAAATAATTAAAAGGATTGAGTCAAGATCCTTGAAATTATCTTAATTGAAAAAGTAACAACGAATTAACTAGGTCGAGTCAAGACCCAAAAATTCAGAAAAATAACGAGATAAGGATAATTAAAGTCAAGTCAAGACTTAAAATTATTCTTAACAGAGAGCAAATTACAAATCAATAGGTCGAGTCAAGACCTAAAAATTCAGGACAAGTACGGGACAAAAATAATTAAAAATCGAGTCAAGACTTAAAACTATTTTTATCGAGAAAGAAATCACAAATTAATAGGTCGAGTCAAG
This sequence comes from Heliamphora exappendiculata, assembly GCA_034768845.1. Lineage (NCBI taxonomy): Eukaryota > Viridiplantae > Streptophyta > Magnoliopsida > Ericales > Sarraceniaceae > Heliamphora > Heliamphora exappendiculata. The sequence goes on from JAOTRH010001651.1 coordinate 16,111, forward strand.
ACTTAAAAGCTCGGAACAAAGCACGAGATAAAATTAATTAAAAGCCGAGTCAAGACTTTAAACTATTTTAATTGGAAAGAAATCACGAATTAATAAATCGAGTCAAGGCCTAAAAACTCAGAACGAAGCATGTGACAAAAATAATTAAAAGTCGAGTCAAGGCTTAAAACTATTTTTATCAGAAGGAAACACCACGAATTAATAGGTCGAGTTAATACCTAAAAATTCGGGACGAGCACAGGACAAAAATAATAAAAAAGTCGAGTCACGACTTTAAAACTATTTTAAAATTCCAAAAAACAAGCAAGCAAATAATCATAGGGGTATTAAAACACGTAAAAAGCAATCATGCCATAGGTGTCTGGGGAGCAGGGCTTGAAAAGCCTAAGATGCCTTCTGGACATACGGTGCCTGAGGAGCAGGGCTTGAGAAACCTAAGACGCCTCCTGAATTTAGGGTGCTTGAGGAGCAGGGCTTAAAACATAGGATGCATAGCGCGCTAGGGCTTAAGAAACCTAAGATGCCTTCTAGACTTAGGGTGCCTGAGGAGCATGGCTTAAGGTGCCTGGGAAGCAAGGCTTGAAAAGCCTAAGACGCCTTCGGGACTTATGGTGCCTAAGGAGCAGGGCTTGAGAAATCTAAGACGGCTTTTAGATTTAGGGTTATTAAGGAGCAGGGATTGAAACATAGGACGCCTTTTGGACTTAGAGTGTCTGAGGAGCATGGCTTAAAAAATCAAAGACGCCTTCTGGACTTAGGATACCTAGATCATTAGGGTTTAAAAGAACTGAAGGATCGTCACGCAGACATGAACCTAGGGTTTAAAAGATTTTCTTGGCTCATGAAGGCTTATGGTGCCTAGTTTTCTAGGGCTTAAAAGAACCGAAGGATCGTCACCCACACACGAACCTAGGGTTTGAAAGATTTTTCTGGCTCACCAGGACTTAGGGTGCCTAGTCTTCTAGGGCTTGAAAGAACCAAAGAATCGTCACACACACACACAAACCAAGGGTTAAAAAGATTTTCTTAGATCGCTAGGGCTTAAAAGAACCAAAGGATCGTCACACACACATGAATCTAGGGTTAAAAAGATTTACCTGGCTCGCTAAGGCTTAGGGTGCCTAGCTCAATAGGGCTTGAGAAACCTAAGATGCCTTCTGGACTTAGGGTTTGGAGAAACCCCTAAGATACCTTCTAGACATAAAAGCTAGACGCCTTATGGATTAGGGTTTGGAGAAAAACTTAAGACACCTTTTGGACTTAGGACCTAGATGCCTTATGGACTAAGGTTTCCAGAAAAACCTAAGACACTTTATGGACTTAGGATTTAGACGACTTATGGACTAGGATTTAGAGAAAAACCTAAGATACCTTTTGGACTTAGAACCTAGGCGCCTTATGGACTAGGGTTCGAAAAAAAATCTAAGACACCTTTTGGACTTAGACTTAGACGCCTTATAGACTAAGTTTTAGAAAAAAAACCTAAGACATCTTCTGGATGTAGGACTTAGACACCTTATAAACTAGGGTTTGAAGAAAACCTAGGACACCTTCTATACTTAGGAAGCCTAAGAAACATGACTTGCGAAACCTAAGACGTCTTCTGGACTTAAGGTGCTTGAGAAGCAGGGCTTAAGAAACCTAAGACGCCTTCTGGACTTAGGGTGCCTGATCACTAAAGCTTGAAAAACCTAAGACACCTTCTGGACTTAGATTTTTCAAAACGTCTTCTGGACTTAGGTTTCCTAAGAAGCAGGGCTTGAAAAATCTAAGACGCCTTCTAGAATTAGGGTACCTGAGAAACTAGGCTTGAAACATAGGATGCCTAGTGCAGTAGGGCTTGAAAAATCTACGACGCCTTATGGACTTAGAGTGCTTGAGAAACATGGCTTGAGACATAGGATGTGTGCGACCTTAACCCATTTCATTTTTTAAAAATGATCAAGTGTTGACAGGAGTAAGAATTAAAGTTTGGTCTTGCTTCTTTGGTTTACGTTTTCACCCAGCGATGATCACTCGAACGGTGGGTGCGCGCTCGAGCGGTCTGGTGGCAGAGTGTGGGTCGGTGAGGTGATTGCTTGAGCAGTGGTCGTCCACTCGAGTGGAGGCGTGGCAGAGATGTATGCCGATAGGGGTCCGCTTGGACAGTGCCATAAGCGCTCGAGCGGTGACAGCTTGGCACAAAATTCTATAAATATCAAAGGCCTGGAGATATTTTGGAAAATGTAACTTCTAAGCTAAGTTTCTATTTTCTCTGCCTACTCTCTAGATTTTGATGGGCCCGGGGCTTAATTTTCAGTGATCGGACAATAGATCTTTGTTATTGGTGCAAGGGGCTTCACATCTATCTGGACAGAATCCCATTTTATTGAGGTTTGATTTTTGAGACGTCGAGCTTTTGGCTCAATGAGGTAGGATCCTAGACTATATTGTCTTTAAAGGGTGCAACGTGTAGTTATATACGTTTTTACCGGTTGAAAATGTTTTAAATGCTATGTTTTATGTATAAACCATGTTTTGTCTGGTAAAAAGCATATTTTGCTCATTTCTTGGTTTTATACATGTTATGGTGAGAGGAACCTTTGGGGTTGGACTCGCAGTGTTGTGTGGGTTTGGTGAGAGGAACCGTTTAGGTTGGATTCACGCGAATATGTTTTAAAAGTGACAATAAAAAAGGACCGAACAAAGATCTTCGGACCTAGCAAGTTTGGGCACGATGAGTTGCTCTATGGTGAAAGACCAAAATACTACGCAGAATGGGTGTCTCTCCCCGCCGACTAGTGAACCGGGAAAGGAAGCAGGTCGTGTTGGAAGTATAGGGCGTCACAGTTACTTCACGGGCCTTGTATGGCCGGATGGTTGTAACGTGACGGGGTCTATATGCCTGTCCGGTAGCGGTGCCTTATTTTAGACCACGAGTTGGTAAGATCACGTGGATGTGATCTATGTGAGTGCGTATGTGTGTGCGCATTGGATAACTTGAGTTTTCTGAAGGAAAACAGTTTTAAGGCTTGTGTCGGCCTACTGGAAAACTAGTGGTTTTCAAGATGGAAAATCTTGAGGCTCATGTGATTGAGTAACTTTATGTCATATGATTGCATATCCTACTTTATGACTTTATAGCATGTTTCTATTGGGGTTCGGCTCACGTTGTGGGATTTGTTAAAATCCTTTTCAGGTAAATGTGGTCCTATAGATTGACCTTGAGATGCCCGGAGGTGAATGATGATAAGACTTTTGTTTTGTCTGGATAGGTAGTTTATACCGTTTTGTATATATTTCATGTTTGGATGTAACATGATGTAAAACATATGTAATTCTTATGGATGTATGCATGATTTATTGCTTTCGAGATAACTATGAGTTGGTTGTTGTTTTTCATAGTTTCTTACTACGTTTTTCGTTAGTTGGTTCGACGGCTTATAAAAAGTGATTTTCAAATGATTTTTGTTTCATTTAATCTCTTGTACTTCGAGGGAGATTTTAGAACGGCTTACACATCTTTTTAAAAGATTTTCTTACAAAAAAAATGTATGTTTTGTTTTAAAGGTTTGACTTGTAACCGTAGTCTCTTGGGCTACTCTTTTAAATCAAATAAACCCTCGATAGTGCTTTTTACAAAGGTTTTTGCCTTGTTTGGCTTTTGGTTTTTTCATCGGGTTGTGGTTGGTCGGTTTTGGTGGTTGTTGTGGCTTTTCGTGTGACCCGAAAATGTGACAAAATGCCTAGTGCACTAGGGCTTAAGAGAACCTAACGATCGTCGCCCGCACACAAACCTAGAATTTGAAAAAGGATTTACCTAGTGTATCAGGGCTTAGAGTGCCTAGCTCACTAGGGCTTGAAAGAATCGAAGGATCGTCAGACACACACGAACCTAGGGTTTAAAAGATTTTCTTGGCTCACCAAGGCTTCAGGTGCCTAGTTCACTAGGGCTTTAGAGAAAACCTAAGAATCGTCACTCACACACGAACCTAGGGTTGAGTTTTCCTGGCGTACTAGGGCTTAGGGATAGGAAGTATTCGTTTGAAGCAACATGATGGAACTATCAAGGTTGTTTCAGAAGTTCGATATGTACCAGGCTTGAAGAAGAATCTTATCTCACTTGGAGTTCTAGACTCGAAAGGGTTCAAAATCAGTATGAATGGTGAAGTTTTCAAAATTATGTTGGAGGCTCGTGAGAGTTTGAAAGGTAGTATCAGTGGTAATTTGTATTTTCTGCATAGGCATGCTTTTCATAGCGGTGCTAACACAATTTGTCATAAGTCTAGTAAGAGTAAGGTCAAGTCCCAATATTGTTTGAATTGGACTAAAATGTCAAAGTATTGAACACCTACGGGTGTATAGCGTCTCAAGACGCATCTAGTGGCAGCACTAATTTGTCAATATGTTTGATTTGAAGTTTTAGTCACCCTAGGTGAATTTGGTGTTAGAAAGCACATTTGGATGAAGATTTTATCTGTTAATTTGTTTGATTCAAAAATTTGAGCACTTTTAATGCATTTGGTGGCAACTTTGGTATGTTGATTTGTTTAGGATATGAATTCTGGCCAAGGTAGAGATTATTAAAAATTTTAGCTTAAATCCAATTTGAGTTGGTATAGACTTCTAGTCTATCATGGTTATTAAATTTAATTTTTTGAAGAGTTTTAAAGAATTTGAATTTAGAGTTGTTTAATTAGTTTTGAACTTGACTAACACAAGTTTAATTAGATTATATCTTTTTTTCTTTCATTTAAATATGAATGTGGCATCTTATTATTGGTGTACAAGTTGTTTGATAGGAGAATTTGTGAAAGTTGAATAATTTGTAATCGTTTCTTCATATATTGAATTCTGTTGCCTGGGAGCCTAGGTAAATTGTCAAACCACGTAAATTTGTCTATTTTTGTTTGTTTACGATTATTCTGGGTTCTTCTTGCGCAACAGGTTCACATTTCTCGAGTTTGGGGATGTGACAACCACACAAATTGCCACCTTTTCGATCACATCGAAGGATCGGGGCACCTCCACTAATTTTTTGGAGATTAACCTGGGGGAACACAGCATTCATTCTTGCGTAAGTTTTTGATCTTTCATCAAGGAGCTAGTCGATGCCACATTAATTTAAAAAATTTCTCAATAATATTATATCAATAATATTGGTCCCTCAACCATCACCCCAAGGTTTTCATCTACACAATTTATGTATTCTCTACATGATTGTCAATCCAACACTCAACATTCACCATGAATTATTGCAATTTCCATAACCAACATGATTATATGCAAAATTTCCCAATTTAACATATTTTTTCAAATATAGAAACGAAATTACATCCATGGATTAAACCCCTATATAAAGCCCCAAATTAGTTCAATTTCACAATTTCTCAACGATATCATTTCATCCAAAGAGAATATTTCTCCTCTAAACTAGGGTTTTTCACAACTCAACGAAATTCATAATGTTTCCATGGATTTCAAACCAAACTCTAGTCTCAATTCCTAACCATACAACAATTTCATTCTTTTATCCAAGAGAACCCATTTCACAAAAATCTAGAGTTTTCAATAACTCAACAATTTTCATAATATATAATGGAATTAATCACATATACATCACATATATTCTTATAGGAATTAGAATCCTACCCCAGTGAGTCGAAAACCACAAAATTTGATCTCTTTAGGAAATCAGACACATCAAAATTGAATTTCGTTCGGTTGTAGTTAAAGCTCTTAATAGGTAGAACAAACTCTTCTTCTTAGCCGTTGATCGATTCCAAGCTTAGAGGCTTCAAAATGGTAGAAAGAACTTTAATCTTTGTCCATGGAGGTTTGAGAGGAGAGAGAGAGGGAGAGAGAGGGGTAGAAGAAAAGACAAAAAATGAGGGAGAGAGTGTGTGTGTTGGCCGGCCACATGGGGATGGGGAAGGCTCCCCACAAGCCTTGCTCCAATCCCTAGGCCACTAACTCAATGGGTGTTTTAAAAATTTTCCTTAGCCTCCCCGATGTATTTAATTTATGCATATGCGTTCAAACCACACGAAAATTAATATTTTAATTTTAAATTAATTTAGAAATTTATATATTTAAAAATTATTAAAATTTTAAATTATTTTCGAATTAAATTTCTCATGCCTCTGCACACACAAACGGTTCTAACGAAACTCGTTAAAACAATACCAGACCTACTAGACACTCATATATCATAAACCCACGTGTTCAACATATAATACCACACAGGTAACACGTCACATAAACGTTTAATTACATAAATTAAAAGGGACCAGGTTTCACAACTTTCTTTCACTTAAGAAATTTTGTCTCCGAAATTCAACATACGTTAAAATGAAAACAAGTTCGAATATTTTGAACGAACTTTTTACTCGAGCTCCTATGTGACTTCCTTGACCCCATGATGAAGTCATAACACTTTGACATATAGAATGGTTTGTCCTCACAACACTTGCTTTTTGGTATCTAAGATTTTCACCGATTATCCTTCGTAAAAGATATTATCTTTAACTCGCAACTCGGCCCAATTAAGAACATGCGAAGAATTCAGTTCATACTTTCGCAACATAGAAAGCTGGAAAATGTTGTGCACTGACGATAGCTATGGAGGCAAGATAAGACGGTAAGCCATCTCTCCAATTTTCTCAAAAATCTTAAACGGTCCTATAAAACGTGGGGACAATTTCCTACTCCTACCCATTTTCAGTCCATTACAAGGTTTTTTTACTTTTTGTTTTTTATTGAGGATGGAAGCTTCAAAAGAAGGCAGCAAGCAGCGCAAAATGAAAGTGTACGTAAGATACATGCAATTATTGGAGACAGCCCTACACCTACATGACCCTGTGCCAACATTATCTTTAACAGCAAATTAAAATCAATTAACAAGAAGAGCAAACACAATTAATGCTAGTTATTAAGAACAACAATAACATGACTATTATAGAAGGAAAGTACCTTATATATGAAGTAGATAGCCAATGCAAGGGTGGCATCAATGGCCAAATCTAAAATAAGTAAATAAATAAATAACAATATTTATGTTCACCTTTGGTCATGTGACTGTAGACCTACAAAATCAAAGAAAGGTTAACGGCACACTAGTGCCATGCTGACCAACGATCCTCCCACGATCAAATTAGATAATTTGGGGAGCAAGATAACTTGGGTGTATGCGTCATATCTTTCACAAGCTTTGACCAATTAAATACTATATCTTTTCGAACAAGATTAACCGGTAAGTCGAGATTGAAAGACTGAACAAATTGACCAGAAAATTTTACAACTTATTTATAATAGTAAAATTCTTAAGTAAAATGAATCAACCCATTAAGAAAACTAAATCCTATAAAATTTCTAATTGAAAAAAAATTAACCTAAAACATAAATTAAAAAAAACTTAATTTTGACTACTAAAAATATATAAAAACTTACCAAAACAAGCAACACTAAAAAAAAACTTCTTAAAAATTTTATTACTAAAATGAAACTCTTCTAAATTTTTACCAACAACCAATAAAGTGTTGAACATGTTAATAAAGTTTTCATTCACCGTTGTGCATGAGAAAAAGAAGCTGGACATCATTATGGTGCTTATTTGCTTAGCTAGTCCAAATCACAAGATAAATCTCTTTAATTAAGGCCCCATTTAGGATAATTGCTTATTTGCTTATTTTATTTAGCTTAGTTTTGTTTTTAGTAAAAAAAAATTCATTATTCTATCAAATTATTACAATTTTTAACTCCTTTCATTAAGACGATCTAAAAAAGTAAATAAAATTTGATCAAAATATTAAAAAAATTTAGAAAAGACGAAAATAAGTCAAAATAAGTTAATAAGCCAAATTTTATGTTGCTTATTTTTGTTTTTAGTGAACTTTTTTGATCTTTCGATCAAAATCTTTTACTTTTTTAATTAATCTTATCGAGATATTTCGAAAAAGTAAAAATTTTTAGTTAAAAGATAAAAAGGATTCAAAAAAATAAAAATAAGCAAGATTAACGAAAATTAGCCCAAGCAGGGCTTAAGATAGCTTGTATGAATTATTATTGGACAAGCAGCATGGTAGGGACAATTATTCATGATAAGAAATAATAATAATACATAAAACTCCAATTCATGCCTATTTTCTTTTTGGGATTTGATTTGTAATGCGGATCAAGGTTGTTTTTCCTTT
>JAOTRH010001662.1:0-24281 GCA_034768845.1 Heliamphora exappendiculata
GCCTATAAATAGGCCATATATTGTACAGTTTCAATAGACAGAAAATATAGAGTTATTTTCTCTTCTCAATTTCTTCAGACTTAACAGATATTTTATCTGTCTAACATTTGTCAATATTAGCAAAGAACGACGGATAAATTCATCTGTATGCATTATATATAAATTTATCTATTTGTGTTAAATTTATCTGTATTGTAGGTGATTGAATCTCGCGCGTAAAAATTTTATTGATAAACTTTGCGCGATAAAATTTATTTTTTTAAATTTTTAGCTGAAAACCCTTTATTCAAAACAAGTTGTGTGCTTGAAAAATATGTATTTTTTATCCTAATATATTAAAAATTAGTAGATATGTTTCGAGACTTATATATGATTCAACGATTTTAATGTATTAAAAATAAAAAGATATGCAATTTATAAGACTAGTTATTTTTAAAATCTTTATATAATCCAATAACTTTTAATAAATAAAGAGAGAAATACTTTTTAAGTTAAGTGATCTCTTGCATTAATTAGGGTTAAGGTTTTGGGTATGATTCTTTGGATATTCTCCCATTAATGTTAAAATTCTCTTAATTTCTTTTTTTCATAAAATATGTACCGGTGAAGAATGATTGGGTGGTCAGTGGTCTATTTGAATATTTTAGTACGAAAATTGAAAATATTGAATAAAGGTTATACCTAGAAGTTATCTCCATTTCTTAGTTCCATTTTAGAGTTTTTTTTTCATATCTGCCAATTTGATTCAATTCGTAGCATTCGTTTGATAACATTTACAAACACATTTTTATTTATTTTTATAATAAAATAAAATAAAAATATATTTAATATATAAATATTTAAAAAATAATAATCAAAAGTAATAACTGAATGTAATAATTGTTAATAATAGTAAAAGATAGTAATAATAGTCAAAGATAGTGACTGTATATGATGGTCGGAGATAGTAGTCGAAGGCAGTGATCTTATGTAGTTGTCGGAAGTAATAATTGAAGAGAATGGCTAAAGAGATAGTCGAAGAAGATGGCTGGAGACGATGGCCATAAGTAGTGGTTAGAAGTGATAGAGAAAAAAATAGAATAAAAATGTATTTATAAAATAAAGAAAAATACATTTTTTTTGGTTTACAAAAAGTTAGTAAATTTTTGAAAAATGTTCATATTTTTGTGAAAATAAAAATAATTATAAAACATATTTTTATTTATAATTTACAAAAAATTTTAAAAAAAGTAAACATAAATATTACCAAACAAGGCCTAGAGATAGATACATAAATTGTTTTTGTTAGGAAATTAATTATTATTTTTTAAGAATTTAATTTTCATATTTATTAAAGCAATTTAGATTGTATTATAAGTATAAAACTCCACATATGTTTAAACTTCTTGTAATTAGGTAACTCTAGCAGTTCTAATTTGTTTGAATATTTTAAAATTTCTTAATTTTTTTATGATTCTTAAATGAGTTAGGAGTCTTTGAATCAGAATTTCATTCATATAATAAAGTACGACATAAGAAGCTGAAGGTACAAGTCAATGTAGTAAGATCATGAAAGCAAAACACAATCTGACATATGACCGCTCGAACGGTCCCAAATGCACTTAAGCGAACCCCAGGTAGTTTTAATTTGATTGAAACTCCAATTGCATGATTTTGAAGCTTAAAGGACCATAGGCCAGGTACAAAATTAATTTCTGAATTTCATATTTTAGGGCTCCAAAGTTAATCAGAAGCGTTTGTCGTGCTTCAATATTCAAAAATTATTCGTGATAAATCTTATACGATGTTCTAAGTTTCGATGGAGGATTCTGTTGGAATGACAGTTTCGAAAATTCATTATTATGGTAATCAAGCGGGGATCAGTGCACGTGAATTCGGCAAGATAATTTAAGGCGTTTGAATTGAAAATTCGATCAAAATCTGTAAGTAGGTGTCTCGTAACTGTTCAATAGGTTAGTGCTTGATTTACATGGACTAGAATTAGGATTGTGATTTTTTACCCAAATTAAGTTTTCACATTGCAAATCTATTAGTCATGTGATTAGTCCTTGTTTCTGTCTTGCTCTGTTTCAGTCCAGCCTTCTGGGTATGCTTGAAGAGTAGCATTTCAGTATTGCTGTTTTGATATATGATTTTCTCCTATCAATGTGGATTCTGTATAGAACGTGTTTTTACTGTTTATTTTTTTCAACATAAAAACTCTCTAAAGATACAAGATAACATTACATTTTTAATATAGTTGTGATATGCATAGATTTTTTGTTAAAAAAATAACTCAAATGGATAATTATAATCCTTGATAAAAAACGATTCTTATTCTATAAATAAAGACCAAATCCTATAATGGAAAGTAAACAATCATATATTCATACTAGAATTATATTATTTCTCACCATGAGTATAGCTAACTTAAATATTAGAGTGTCTCCGGCCAGTTAACACCGGTTGGGGCACTAACGGTGCTCTTTTTTTTGTAAGACTTTGGAGTTCTCGAAGGTTCGATTCGTCTTCTTCGTTGAAAATATTCATCATTATATGGAGGTATGACTTTTTACCCTACAATTTGGCGCCATTTATGAAAATAACAAAATAAAAATGAAAAAGTCAATCATGCCGATGAATTTATCAAGAAGTCTTCGATGGTGGGAGGAATTGCCAAACACCCATAATTCATCACATGATGGCAAGGACTAGAAATTGTCAGTTTTATTAAAGATTTGTCAGACGGTGAGGCAAACGATGAATCACTCTTAGTTTCCTTAGATTTTAACTCTATGCCAAATTCATTGATATTAAATTTAAAATGCTCATATCATATGTATCCATTTAGAAAATGGTTTGATTCGTATAAGTCTTGTAACGGGGTACAGTTTTAATGAAAAATGACCCAGCGTACCAAGCCATTGAACAGATATAGTAAAAGTCATAATGTTTAATGGAGTTATAAGGACTTTGTGGAATGTCAGATGTGTTCCGGGATTAAAGAAAAATTTAGCTTTTTTGGAAACATTGGATTCTCTAGGTCATCGGTTTACTGCAAAAGGTGAAGTAATGAAGATCAGTAGAGGATCTTTAGTTATCATGAAACTGAAAAAAGTGAATAGTCTCTACGGATTGGTAAGGGACACGGTGATAGGTGGAGTTGCCACTACCACACAGACAGAGTCCAGCAGAGACGGCATTGGACACAGACATTTGCAACTTGATCAGGCTGGCAAGTAAAGTATGTTAAAAAGTAAGAAAAAGAGTGCAGCGGTTCAGGTGGAGCTCAGTCAAACTACTTCACTTAGAAAACTAGGTGATGATGGCTCAAGTCAACAGCAGTGGAAACAGTCAAGTGAAGAACCTTCATTTTACAAAAAAGTTATAAAAAGTGTAGGAATAGTTCAGGGCAAGTAACAATGTCAGATAAAGTGAAGTCTTCACAAGAGACTGAGAGATTGGAATTCGAAAGATTGTCCAAAAATAAAAAGTATGTTGATTGCAAGATGGTCAAGTTTAACTATGGCTTGAATTTGGTCCAAATTTATTCATTTTAATCCAAAGAGTCAGCTAACATATCTTTTAATTTGTGATTATTTGAAAATGGTAAAATGACTAGACGCCATAGTTTGTATTTTATTATAGATGTATCCATAGGTATATGTAATGTTATATTTATTTATTTTATATATATTTTTTATATTTGATAATACTTTACAGCATTTAATTTATGTTCCAATAAACAAATAGGCTCCAAGACTTATTAAATCTGGCGTACAAAATTTGAGATAAGGTTTATAGCCATTTTTAATCCAAAGTATTTGAAATAAGCATGATGTGACGTATTTATACCGTCATCAACAAACAGCCGAGCTTGATGCGGACATGTTGGGCCCATATCGGCCCACTTCAACGTACAATAGGGAAGTTCGCCGTGATGGGCACGGCAAGAAAATTAAAGCAAAAAGGTGACCGAGGAAGTCATCCAAAACAATCCATAAAGCAAAACTTTGGATTTGTTTGTCAAGTTTCAACTAAAAAGAAATAATATGAATTTTGGTTGAAATGTTTGATTTACATTTGAAAAATATTTGAAGACCAAATTTTTTTCTAACTTTTTATTTAATCTGTTTTTTTTTCTGAATTTTCTAAATGCACATAACTGAAAATATATATTTACAAAAAAGAAAAAAAAAACAGAATGCATCAAATATGAAAAGGGCTGATTTACCAGTAATTTTAAAAGTTTACTAAATACAAAAAAATAAATAAATAAATTTGATTATTACACTTCACTTTTATTTAAACACACTAATTTTTGAGTAAGTAAAGTTACAAAAACATCCATCTCAAATATAAAAGTGTAATAATATTTATGCAAAAAGATATATTATTGCTAAGCATAATTTTGTAATTTTACCAAATATAAACACAAATTGGAGTGCGATCAGATGAAAGCGTGGTGTAAAAGTTTGATCGATTTTATATCGAATTTTTATATATTTTAATATTTTAATATTTCCTAATAAAAAAAACCAAAAGAATATAATAATTGTAGCTACTTCTATAAATATCAAACACCCTGCATGACATATTGGCCAACCCCTCCCTCCCTCACTCCCTCACTCCCTCTACTTTCTTAACCAAGGCACCACCTTAGTTTTTTGGGTTTCATTTCCTCCCAACTCAGGAAATGGCTGCTATTCATATTATTGTCCCCGAAGTGGTCCCATACCCAACTCCTCCGCCACCACCCACCACCACCGCCACCACCACCACCACTCCCAGAACTCCATTATCGGCGATTGCTCCGCCTCGCTTCCTTCCTCTCTCTCGGCCCCAAACCCACAGCACCCTGGAAACAATCTACGAAGAAGAAACTTCGCCTGAAGAACCCATTAATCAAACCTCCCGTGGTTCGTCTTCTTCTCCTGCATCACTTTTGTCGAAAAACCCGACATGTTTCTCAGAAGTGCTGAAGCCATGGTCATCGTCGTTCCGGCGGAATTGTCGGTGTGCTTAGGAGCTCACGACTGGTTCTGGTTATGGTGGAACTTTGGTTGATAAGTACTCGAGCGAAACGTCTTGTTGCATTCGATGTCCTTTTAATAAAAATTATTTCAAATTTACAATCCACTTAGCTCTCTTGGCCTTATAAAAAGATAAAGTACTTGTTTGTATCTTCTTACTATTTCTGTGTGTTTCTTTAACAGCTGCTATATGAATGTTGTGAATATTTTATGGAAGATTTAGAACCATTAATTATGATTTAAATACAGATATAGATATTTTTGGGATGGATAACCAACAAGAGAGAAGAAGAGAGACAAAAGGCCCGTTTTGGTGACTTTATTTATTTATTTATTAACTTATAAATTAAAAAGTGATTTTATTTATTTGTTTATTGATTTATAAATTAAAAAATAAGTCACGTCGTTTAAGTAACTAAATAAGTTAAAAATAAATAAATAAATAAATAAATAAGTTCGTTTGGATAGTCAAATAAGCAAATAGGCTGACTTATAAGCCAAATAAATAAATAAATTCATTTGGGTTGCTGAGTTATAAGTAAATAAGTAAATAAACTCGTTTGGGTAATTGATTTATAAGCAAATAAGACACAAATTACCCAAATAAACTTGCTTAAATAGAATTTGACTTATTTACTAATAATCAAATAAGTAAGATTCATCCAAACGAAATCAAAGCAAACAAACAAAGTACATGGCAAATAAACACCAAAGTTTTGAGTTAGCTTCTTATATATTTTTACACTTTCCTTAATTTGTAAACAAGGCTAGATGCAAGGTGAGACTGGGCCAAAACCAAATTATTTGTGAAATTTGATCCAAAATTTAGTTAATTGGGTGCTCGTTATGAGTTTCGTGCCCAAGGAGGTGCAACTCCCCGAATTTAAGCCTCACTGGTGTGTGTGGTTTAGCTAACTATCCGATTAAAGGTTTTATTTAATTTTATTTATTTTATGAAAACTTTTTTCTTGAAAATCTGATTCCACAAATCAAACTTTTTATTAACCGTTCTCACATTTTGCTCCTTTAATTGCCCGATATCTACTAATTAAGCAATTAATTATTTATTACAATTTTTACAATTAATTTTGAATAAATTATACTGACCTTCTCTGAAGTTTTAATTAAATACAATCAACTCTACTCCTTTAGACAAATTACATTGACCTTTCTTACAGTCAAAAATATAATTACATACTAATCCAAACCGTTAGGGTTTCGTCCAATTCCGTTAAGGTGAGCAATCACATAATTTTATATTTCTATTTTGCTCCCCAACACAAAATTTGTTTCTTATTTTTGTTTTTTACTTTTTATAAAATTTATAAAACGATAATTTTTCAGTTTGAATTCGCTAGAATAATTTACCCGCGATCAAAGTCGTTCATTAGCGACGTTAGGCCGCCAAAAGGGTAGTGAACGTTATCGATCGAGAAATTTACCCCTCAATGCATAAATTTGTTTTTTTTTATTATAAAATTTATAAAACCATAATATTTCGGTTTGAATTCTCCAAAGTAATTTACCGACGATCGAAACCGTTCACTAGCAGCGTTAGGTCGTCAAAATGATAGTGAACGTTGTTAATTGGGAAATAATGGTGTGTACAATGGTGATGGTGTATATAGAAGAGAGAGAGAGAGAGAGAGAGAGAGAGAGAAACGTTGGTGTTCAGCGAGAGAATGGACTGTCGGTGAGGGTTCTGAATGGTTGTCAGCGATTGGCGACTAGTGTTTTGGTGGTTTGGTGACTGGCGGCAACTTGGTGGTGCGGCGAGGGTTTTGAGTGGCTTTCGACGACTAGGGTTTTGGTGGTTCGGCAACTGGCAGCGACTGTTTTGGTGGTCTGACAACTGGCAACGAGAAAGAGAGAGGGAGCCTAACCGAGAGAGAGGAGAGGAACAGTGGTGTTCAGCGGCGAGCGATGGAGTCGCTGACGGGGCAATGGTCGTGGACGGCGGTGTTGGACTCGTCGGTGGCATACTGGCTCGGTTGTGTGTTGATATATATATATATATATATATTGAAGGTATTTTGATTATTTTAATTTTTTTGTTAACGTCGTTTCATTATAAGAGAGGTCAATATAATTTGTCCAAAAGAGTGAAATTAATTATATTTAACCAAAAACTCAGAAAAATTAGTGTAATTTACCCATTAATTTTCTAACCGTTTAATTATTTGATTAGTACACAAATAGTTTCTGATTCCTTTCCTTCCTAATTTGCGTTTTTTGTACTATAAATTAGTGAGAAGTTTTGGGTCAAAACAAAAAACAAAAATATATATCTTCTCTTCTTTTATCTTCAAATACCATACGTGAAGAGGTTACTTGTTTCTGAATTTACAATACTGTAACTGCATACGATGAATAGGTTATGAATCTTGAAAAACATTCCACTATCATCTTCCTGCACCTGGTGATTATCTCCGAAGGGCGTAAAAATATTCTTAAAAGAAAAAAAAAAAGAAGTCACCACCCCAGTCCCCAGACTTCTTAGCGTGCGTTTGGCTTAATTTTTTTTGTAGGCTTTTTAGTTTTTTTGACTTTTTTTTTGTTAAAAGTATATGTAGAAAGATGTTAAAACAAACAAATTAATTATAATGGAATGTCAAATAAGTAAGTTTTTTTAAGAAGTATTCAAGCAAAAAACCTTCAAAAAAAAAAAAAAAACACTTGGTTGAGCAGCTCTAACATAACTATGTTCCAGCGATGCATCCATTGATTTACTTCCTGAGCTGCAAAGAGGACAATATACATATTGACTGCGTTTGGCTAAGTTATTGGTAGTAGTTTTTAATTTTTTGTAATTAATTTTAGTAATAAATTATAATTTTTTTTAAATATTCATAATATTTGTTATGAGTTGTAATTATTTTTTTCTATAAATAATAAATTTCTAGTACAAGCTATCATATTTTTTAAATACTCATAATTTTTATTATAAGTTATAACTCATAAGTAATAATTAATTTCATCATTGCCAAACACCACCATTACATTGTAGGGAAAAAAATCCTCTACAATGTAATTATTATGCAATGCTTGATCCAAGTAATCCAACGGTCATTACGTTACATGGACATATATTATGCAATTCATGGTGTAATGCATGACTACTGACCGCTCTACTAATAAATTACATAATAATTGTATTGTGGTGGATCTCATTCCTTACTTAATACCCAAAACCACCTTGATGGCCATCATAGTTTTTAGAGAGCCATTTTTGCTATAAAAAAAAATAAAGTAGACTTATCAGAATAAACTAGGCATTTTTAGTGGCTTTTTTTAGTTAGCTTTTTTCGTCTATATGAACTTTTCTGATTTTTTGGGCCAATATTTTTATTTTTTCGATTCGTCACGATAAAACGAAACTAAAAGTATAACCGTTTTAATAAAAATTTAAAAAGTTTACTAAATATGGAAAAAAAGGCCACATACAAGTACATGAAAAAAATACTTTTTGAGTCAAAACTTTTTGTGTCGGAGGCTATTGCTGTCTCAAATAGTATCTTTTGCGACGGGTATAATTTATTGTCTCCAAAAAGGGATCTTTTGCGACGGTAAGTGCCCGTCGTATAACCTGATTGCAAAAAATGACATTTTGAGACGATTTTATTACCGTCGCAATGAAATTAATCGCAAATAATAGTTATTTGAGACGGTTGGTTCCCATGGTAACTAGGTGGTAGCAAAAAAGTGATCATTTATGACGGTTTAGTTGCCGATGCAAAAATTGGACACAAATATTTGGTCTTTTAAAATGATTTTTTCTACTGTTATAATATATTATCTCAAAAAATAGGTCTTTTGCGACGTTTTTTGACTGTCTTAAAAAATCGTCACAAAAAATACTTTTTGCGTCGGTTTTGTTGCCATTGCAACAATTTAGTCGCCAATAATAATTTATTTGCGACGGTTGTGTCCCATCGTTACAAGATGGTAATAAAAATAGATCATTTACGACGATTTATTTGTCGACGCAAAAATTTGACGAAACAAATTAAATCTTTTGAGACAATTTTTAATGTCGTCAAAAGTTTGACAAAAAAAAGTCATTTAACACGATATTATACCATCGTAAGTAAATATACACTAAAAAGTAGTTATTTGAGACAATTTGTTTACCGATTAATTTATTTTATATTATTTATTTATTTTATGTGTTTTATTTTATTAATTAAAATCTTATCTTCTTAATTTTTGTTATCGAAGAAAAATTAATAAAATTTAAAAAATTTACAGAAGGATAAAAAAATTTAAAAATTACCTAAAATAATCTTATAAACTAAATGTATTTTTCTTTATTTTGTATTTAGTAGGTTTTTAATCTTTTGATAAAAAGTTATTTTTAAATTTATTTCATGAAAGAAATTCAAAATAAATAAATAAAAGTAAATATTATAAATTATAAATTTTCATATCAAGGAAAATTTTAAAAAATTAGAAAAATTCTATAAAAAGATAAGGTAATAAAAAAATGTAAATTTACCTAGAATAAATTTATAAACTAAATTTATGTGTTTCTATTTCATATTTAGTAGATTTGTTTATTTTTTTATAAGTTTTTTAAAAATTTATTTCATCAAACAAATTCTAAAATAAATAAATAAAAAATATATACAAAATTAAAATCACTATTTTTTTTAATTGTGACTTAAAATTAATTTTTCTTCTAAAATAAATAAATAAAATTAAAATAAATTTTAACATTAATTAAAGACTTTTTATTTTTATTTTTCATTCTATAAAATTAATTAATCTTCTAATTAAACTAAATTATTTTAACTCTTTTTTACTCACTTCAGTGTAATCTCATCTATCCCAATCTAAACCTAAATCTCAAACACAGAACCTAAACTTATTCTAGCTCCCGCCCCATTCAATTCACGCCGCACAGTGTAGCCCTCTCCGTCGCGACCGTCTTCCACCGCCGTCGTCTTCTACACCGGCGTCTACAGCTTCCATCGTCTTCTGCCGTTGTCTCTCTCCCGTAGCTCCCTCTCTCATCACGCCACCACTGAGCCACCACTGCACCACTACCGCTGCTTGAAACCGCCGCTGCTCGCAACCGCCGATCGCCATCGTCGCAACCGCTGCGCCACCACTAAGTGTAGTCGCCATCGTCGCAACCGCCGCTGCTTGCGCCACCACCGCCGTCTTCCATCTCCGATCTGGTATGTTCATCTCCCTCTCTCTTTCCCTCTCTGAAAGTGTGTCACGACCCTGTTCATGCTTAAGTTTGCAGTGGGGATCCCGGATCTGTTCTTGATTTTTCTTGTTGATTGATTTTTATTTTTTTATTAATGTGCAGACTTCTTCACATTTTTGTATGATTTA
Organism: Heliamphora exappendiculata; assembly: GCA_034768845.1. Taxonomy (NCBI): domain Eukaryota; kingdom Viridiplantae; phylum Streptophyta; class Magnoliopsida; order Ericales; family Sarraceniaceae; genus Heliamphora; species Heliamphora exappendiculata. Next base: position 10,356 of record JAOTRH010001662.1, read on the forward strand.
TGAGGCTTTGAGCCATACACTGTGGGTGAATCTATCCTTTCCTAACCCTGTAATTGTTTAATCCATTCTGAAGAAGCTTCATCCCGTCTTGAGTTGTGAATCTTGAAATTGTTCTTACAAGCACATGGTTAACCTGATAGGCATTGCATTCAGATGACATTATTCTTTGGACAACAATATTCGGTCTTGGTATTCATATGTTATCACTTATCAATTACCATGTTGCTTGATTTTTTGAACTTGGCCTCTAGAATGGTAAGGCGGATTACAATGCATGAATAGATATCTTGTTCAAGATATCTATTCATGCAGTCTTCATAATAATGTGGTTGAGCTTAGTATTGTCGTCTTAAGAATTGTTATTAGCAATTTTTATTACTTAAGAACATCAAGTTTTTTAGTTACATTATAATTTTTTAGTCACATTATAATTTTCCTCTATTTTAGGTACATTATAATTTTTTTCTAATTAATCACAACTCTTGGTACAAGTTTCTATAAATTATTGATTTCCACAATGCCGAACACCACCATTATAAAGAAAAATATATGAAGTTCACTGGAAAATATACAAAACAAAATGGTGTTTTGGGTATAAGAATGGAAGTACAATTATTTTAGTAATGTCAAAGCATTATGTAATATTGTGTACTATGTTGTTTTGATTTAATTACACGTGATAAGCTTGCGACGCTTGATCACCTGAGTACTTTTTGGCTTCACGAACTTTGTCGACTAGAGGTTTACAATTGGCACCTTTTATTAGCAAATGATTTCTTTTTTCCTATCTACTTGGCTTGATAAATGCATATACTTTTGTATAACTTCCAAAGTATTTGTGTCGCCCGTGAGGTGTAATAAATGAATTTTGCTTACCCTATTCGGATAGAAATCCCTGAAGAACCTTTCCATCTTCAGACCTTATAAATTTATTTGTTTGGAGTTTGGACTTTTTTTTTTTTTTAGCAATGTACAGGTGAAGATACCTGTAATTGCGGTTGGTTGCAAGCTAGATTTGCCGGATGATGGCCACCCTATGAGTCTAGAGCAGGTGATGTCACCAATTATGTGACAGTTTCGGGAAATTGAGACCTGTATAGAATGTTCAGGAGCTAATATGGTTCAGGTTTGTCACAATGGCTTAATTGTTGTTCCAAGAATTAGTATTAAAATAAGGTGAATTCTATTCAGTCATGCTTTATTTTGTTTCTCTGGATGCATGGTGGATGATAACATTGAATTACAAGTGAAAAAGAACAGGATATCTCCTTTCTTGGTCCCTGTTAATTAGGTTGTTGGAAGGGTTGGACTGGTTGGTTTTATCTACACAAAGTCATGATCTTACACTGATAATGGACTTTTTGGATCTCTGTGTTTCATTAACAAATATGCAAATACAACACTGATAGTGGAGGCTAACTACAGATTAATAGATTTATAAACTTGACTTTCTAATAGAGTTCTGTAATTACTTCGATTTTGAGACCAAAATACCCCATGTTGTCATGGAATCCTACAAACATCTAATTTGAGAATTCTTCTCTGAGAACTTGCCTTTCCTGTTTATAAGCTGCATTATGTTGGAGACCTTAGTGGCGATACATTCTTATTAATTTGCTGGTCCCTGAAGTATTTTACTGTGCTCAAAAAGCAGTTCTTCATCCCACAGCTCCATTATTTGACCAGGAATCCCAGGCTTTGAATCCCCGATGTGTGAAAGCGTTGAAACGGATATTTATTCTGTGATCATGACATGTATGGTGCCCTAAATGATACAGAGTTGAATGAGTTCCAGGTTCCCACCCCCCTGTCCACTATACAATAGTTGTTTCTCTTGGTTCTTAGAATTTTGTATGTATTTATTTATCTCTTTTTCCTGGGTGGAAGGGGGCTTGCATGTTGCATTTGGTATCTCAAACAACAAGTACGTGAGGTCACCAAGGAGATTGAGGAGAAGTTCATGGCACAACTCGAGCAGATAGAGGCCCGAATAAAGTTACTTGAATTCCAGAAAAAATAATAAGCTCTAGACAGGTTCACTTGGAAAACTTAAATATTTTAAAATTTTAGTCACTATGATTAAATGCGCATATAAAACAACAAGAGCATTTGTATATATCATAGATTCAGGATGCAGCTAGTGGACATCATATCGTCATGGAGTCTGTGGGAGATAATATAGTCGATAACGAGCATCATAATCTTTCTCCATCACCACCTTCTCCGCGACCTGATGGGAAGGTATGCCCTTTACATTTTGTTTAGGTATACTATTTCTTGCACGATTCCTGAACCGAGAGTGATGTTCTTAAACTTTTTTAGATTTTACAAATTCACTTTTTTACATGTTCAAATGAAAAACTTTCTTTGTTAAACTATTTTAAAGCTCACATTTTTATTGTAGTTGGGACGAAAAGTATCATTAGTTTGTTTCAATATTCCAAAATATGATGTGGCAGAGGGGTTTGTTGTTAGTACGGATCCATTGGAGGAAGTTGATGGAGTTGCTTTGGGTTCGAAATTTTGAAAAATTTATGTTGATAAAGTCAAAAAATCCGACGCGCCTATAGAAAGAACTCGTCGAGGTGTTAAGACAATAAAGAAAGTTTATAGTCGTAATATTACTTGGCGATTTTGTGATGTAAGTTACGAATAAAATTTTATTGTTTCATGTAATTTTGTATAAATTTTTGACTTCATGAATTTGATAATAAATTTTTTACTTTTCAGGTGTTTGAAAAAAACTAGCTTATGAAGCGGTTAAAGGAAAAATTTGCGAATCGGCTAAAAGGAATAATCATATCAAATTAACTCGTGAGACATTCGTTGTTGAACTTTTTATTTTGGTTTTATTTTTGTTGTCGGATTAAACTTATTGTTAATTGAATTATTTTGAATGTAATGATACTTGGTTGCATTGTAACATTTTATTTGGCTTGAGAATGAAAAAAGTATTTATATATTTTTGATATTATCTTGTATTAATGAATGTTTAGAATTTTAAGTTGTAAATGTTTAGTTTTTTATATTTTGATAGACAAAAAATATTACGGGTGAAATTGAATCTTTTTAAGATGGTTTAATTATCGACGAAAGTAGAATTTTTGGAGATTGTATTTTTATGTCGCAAATAATTTTTCTACAAACGGTGTATTTTTGCCACAAATAATACTTTTAGCAACGGAAGATTATTCTTCTCAATTGAGACCTTTTGAGATGGTAAACTATTCGTCGCAATTGCTATCTTTTGAGACGGCATACTATTTGTCTCAATTAGATATCTTTTGCGACGGATTTTTTTCTGGCGCAATTTTTTTTTTTGAGACGGTAGTTCACCGACGCAAAAGAGTATTTTTGGCGACGGGCTTAGTAGCTGCCGCAAAAAAAAATTGTCTTTTAATGTTTTTTGCGACGTTTTTTTATCCCTCTCAAAAAATTGTTTTTTTGCCGACGTAAATTTATTTGAGACGGTAATTTCAGACGCAAATAGTTTTTTGCGACCCCAGTATGTACTACCCCAGTTGCCGACGCAAATACTCTTTTGCGACGGCTAACTGACCTTTTCCGACGGAAAGCGCCCGACGCAAAAGTCCCCATTTTTAGTAGTGATAAAAGCATTAAAGTAGTTTTTTTGGTCTTATATGAACTTTTTATATTTTTTTGTCAAGTTTTTTTTTTACTTTTTTAATTTATCATAACAAGATAAATTTAAAAAAATTATTATTTAAACTAACGTAAAAAAAAACTTTTACAAAAAAATGAGAAAATATCATATAAAAAAAATTATACCACACAGTGCAAAAGTTAGGCAAAGCATAATGATTTTACTTCTTTCTCAGAGGCACCGCTAAAAACAAGCAAATCATATGCGAATAATGATATATTACACATTAATGGATACCCAAGTTCATAAAATCAAAAACTTGGGTAATTGAGTTGATTGAAGGTACTTTCCAAATCGATCTTTAGAAGAGCTTTAACTCCTAAGATTTCTGGCCTCATTTGATAATTTAGTTTTAAATCATATATATATTTTATATTATGTGAAATAATTAAGAGGTTTATTTTTTGTAAATTGAAAGTGGCAAAAAATTTATTTAATTTAAAGTGTTTTTAAGCTAAATAAACAATAAAACAATAAGTCACAAGTTAAAATAACTTTAAGTGGTTAAAACAAACCAAAAGTTGATAAAGATTTTTTTAAAAAAAATTCTTCTTTTCATATAATTTTACATTCAATATGTATTTTATTTGATAGATCTCAACAAGTAAATTTTGAAAGTATGATTTTTACAAAAAAAAAAAAAAACAGATATGTATACCCAAAATTAGGACATTTTAAAATTTAAAAGTAAAATGGCTAAAAGATTAATAAAAGACAATAAAACAATAAGACAATAATTTATTTTTGCCAAACAAGTGGAGTTTTCAACCATTGACTTTTTAAAAGATTTAAGTAAATTAAAAGGCAATAAATTGGCTTAAAGTTTCAAACCAAACGGAACTTAGATTGATTTAGACTAGAGAAGACATGACAAATATCATTTTTGGGCCAAGCTTTTTAAAATGTTGATTAGTTGAAAGGCCATAAATCACTTGAACTTTCAAACCAAGCAAAGCTTATATCTAGATTCCTTTAAAGAGATGAGAGAAGACAAGACACAAATATCATTTTTGAAAAGAGAGAGATATAAGCTCTTCCTTAATATTCTTACATCTCACCTACTAATCTTGGTAAGAATAAAGCAAATTATTAATTAACTGTTATATAATACTTAGGAGATTGACTATATTGGGGGAGGCCATGGCCTCCCAAGCATCAACATAGCTCTATGTTGATAAGTAATTGATTAAGGAGCAAGACAACGTTAGTAAATTCTCACAGAATGCTCGAATGTCAACATTTGTAGCTAGCACTAATAAGCATATGTACGCAGAGCACTCGAGCACTAACAAGACAAGTGGCTTGCGCTAGTAGTAGTACTCATAAATTTTCTTTTTCATTTTGTTTAAACTTCTTGTTCACCTTCAAGTTTGGAAGGCTATAAATGGAAAAATAAAGGAACTAACACCTCGTTCAATAACTTAGCTTAAAATTATACTTTTTACTTAAAGTCACTTTAAATATAAAAAAAGCAAAAAATTGTAAGTGACTTAAGGGCTAAAAACTTAGCTTAAAGTTACTTTAAACCAAAAGTCAAGAACCTAAAAAGATTTAAATCAAAAAGAAATTGTTATAGATTTTTTTTATTTTAACATAATTTTATATTAAATATGGATCTTGTGCAATAAACCTCGATGGGAAAATTTTAAAAATATTATCTTTATAAAAAAATAGATATGTATGATAAAAGTTATGATATTTTTAAAAATATATAAAAATATTTTTTGTTAATAACAAAAAAGGAAAAAAAAATAACAGCCAATAAGCAATAAGACAAAAAACTTAACTTGCAAAACCAAGTAAACATGGCTTTTTCTGACTTTAAGTTAAAAGATTTTAAGTCAAGAAGCAAACGAAGCTAAGTGTGAAATCCAACATATCTCTTTAAAAAATCAATAAATCTTATATTTTAATAATTAATTTATACCATAAGTTCAATTGCAACATACATATGCTATACCTTCATAAAAGGAATTAGAGGCTCTATATAGAAGCCAAATTATGCACATATAGGGTTAAAACAAAAAATAACAAAGATGACTCGTAGGCCTCGTTTGGCTTCTTTATATTTATAAGATTATTTTTAGGTGTGTTAGCTAGGGCTTGTTTGAAATCTGTCAAAAAGTTGACCTTTAATTTAAAAATCATCTTTTAAGTTGCACTGTATTGTATATCTAAAATGTTCATTGTTTTCTTTCTATCTTTTTTCTAAGAAAAAAAAGTTTATTGACATCCCAACTAATTCAACTTTTTTATTGTATGAAATAATAATAATACCCTTAATAAAAAGTCAGCTCTATGTTTAGAAGATAAAAAAGAAAAAAAAGTTCTAAAAACAATCCCAAACACCATACCTTAAAAATAAAAAAATAAGAGTATTCTAGACATAACAAAAAAAATGCAAAATAAAAACTTATCCCAAACAACTAATTTTAAAGTTATTATTCTCAACAATGTATTTTTTCTTCTTTTAAAAAAATTTATTTTTTTAAACATTTCAACCAGGGTCTTATTAATTTTAGTTTGATTTATGAAAAATGCTAAACAATGCCGCGTTGGATAGTCTCGATGACTGTAAAAATATTACCTAAAAAGTGTATAATTTTATATGGAAGAATATTAACAATAGTAAAATATACATTAAAACACCCTTGATTTAGGAAAATTATTAGTTAATCTTGGATTGGAGTACCATGTGACATTGTTTACTTGATACTTTCAATAAATAAGAATGTATAATGTACATTAAGTGGGTACCCATTGTCTTCTATCATCCCAATAAAAATTGACTTATATTGTTCCATACAAAGTGTTTTTTTATTACATAATTTAATAAGAACACCACATAAGCAATAGCACATAGTGTTGAAGAATTTTAATAAAAAAAATATTGTTCTAACAATCTAAAGCTGATATCCCTCTGTGAGTTTATATTTTATTTTAGTTTATTTATGGGCAATACGGCTCGTAACTCATTTATATTCACTCAGTGAACGTGAACAATAGATAAAGAACGCTTGTGAGTTTTTGGGTTGTACTTTGGAACTAATAAACTTTATTCGAACCTTCACATAGGGAGGAATATCAGTTTTAAGGCAGTGTTCGCCTCACGATCTCACATGCAATATTTTTTTTATTTTTACATTATTTTAATTGTCTTAAATTTAATATTATTTTAATTTTAAAAAATAGAATATAACACGTAGTAATGTTAGACTGCCAAATAATTAGTTCTTGATTTGTTGGTAACCAATATTGCACTTTGTTCTAACAAAGTGAAATGACCACACACTTGGCCTCATCCTTGCCATCAATTTGTTTTTCAATGGTTGGCCACCCTAAAAATGTTCCTTCTTTCTTGCCCCAACACAAAGCATAAATCTCCCTCCTCCCACCCTCCCTGTCCTCCATCACCATCTTTCTTCTTGGTTCTTCCATATCACCATTACAATCCCCCAAACCTTTCTCTTCCAACCACCATTTTTGTATTTTGAAAGCTTCTTTTTAGTTTTTTCAAACAAAAGGGCTTCTTCTTCTTCTTCATCTCTCAAGACATATATTTAGCCATGGCAACAAGGCAAATCAGCTCATATATGCACAACTGGATTGAGGTTGCACCAGCTCCTCTCATCTATCCTCAAAAACCTTCATCAAGTTCTCCAAAACTTGAGCCCATTGCAGAAGAAGAATCTGACCGGCTCGGCTCTGTGCACAAGAAGGCCATCTATATCCTTCCTATGGTTCTTTCCATTGTCTCCTACATTTGGATTAATAGAAACATTATTGGTTGAAATGTGGGCTTTTTTCCCTCTCTGTTCCTTTGATCACATCCCCTTGAAAACCTCACAATTGCTTGTGCTAAATGACCCCAAATCTCTCTCTCTCTCTCTCTCTCTCTATACATCTTTCTCTCTCTCTCTGAATTCTCTAACCCTTATCACTTCCTCTCTATCAAACTCCATTAGCCCATGGAATATCATCCTTTCTCTCCTACAAGAGTTTCTATTGATGAAGAAGAAATGGCAAAGGAGGAAAGACCGATCCAAGGAGGCGGCTAGGGGCGAATGTTACCCTAATTATGTTTTGAGAAATTTATTATTATTATTATTATTATTATTATTATTATTATTATTATAGTATTAGTCTCAAATATTTTAAAATTATATAAATTCATTTTATTTAATTTGAGACTTTTTAAAGAATCTAACACTGGCTTCCTAAAATATTTTTAAAATCATTCGTCCGTTTAGTTAAAAGCTTGTATCCGTTCGGGAAAGAAAGTGAGATATGTCTATGATTTCTCTGGGATCCTATAAAGTGGAAAAGCAATTGAAGCTAACAAGCCTGAAACAACGTTGAGATTGTGCTGGCCCTTGCCATATTTCTCCAAATTAAGGATGTTCATTCTTCAAAATGTCAGCGACACCTCTTGAAGAAGAAGAAGAAGAAGAAGAAGAAGAAGAAGGACCCAAAGGGGCTTCAAAGTTGTGCAGATGGTGCTTTGAGTGATCATGTATTTCTTTCTTATTTGTCTTGCTAAATAGATGTGCAATAACTTATGCATCAAGAAATATGTAAATGTGAGCTTTAGAGAAAAATGGAGATGATGAGGTGTAAAAGACCAATATGCCTTGAAGGGTTGGTTATTTCTAGGGACAGAATTGACCTTTTATTTCTTTTTTGTTCCCCTCTGTTTTTTGGGTGTCCATGCATGAGGAATTTGTGGTGAAATTGCCATTGGCCATGTGAATTTCCTGCATTAATTGAATCTATAACGGGTTTCATTGTTGTGTTTGCCTCTTTTGCTTGTTTTCCCTTTCTGTTTCTGGAAAAAGTAATGAGAATTGAACTTCTTTTTTTTTTTGGCTGAAAGTTTTAAAAACATTAATAGTCAAAAAACCGCATTCTGTTCCTAAACTTAAAGTCAATTTTTCACTAAAAAGATTTTTTTGTTATTTGATTTAAAATTATTTTTTAAACGAACAAATTTTTTACTTATTTAACTTAAAATCTAAAATTACAAAAATTCCAACTTAAATCGAGTTACAATACTACTCTTAGAAGGGTGATTGTTGTAATTGAAATTTTGAACTTACAAATTATAGTGAAAAAGTTTAAATAGAAGCTGCCTTATTAAAATTATAAATTTATTGCTTAAAGTAATAAAATTAATGTTTATTGATTTCGAATCAGAAAATATAATTAAATAGTTATAAGAATACTTGTTTGAATTTTTATAACTTTTTACTAAATTATAAGAAGAGCTTTTATACAACAGTAAAGTTGTTGTCGTGCGACCTAAAGGTTGGAGGTAGATGTGTAAAAATGGCCCGAGGCCCGAAACCTGCTCGAAGCCTGCCACTGTTCATGGGCCGGGCCTGGGCCACCCCTCCAAGCCCGTCAGGCCGGGCTAGGCCAGCCCGAAGCTCGTCCACCCAAAAAGCCCGATGCCCGCCCACCCGTTGGCCCGCCACAAACTCGGGTTCAAGTCAGCCGTTGGGCCCGGCCCGACCCTCTCCCCTTCAAACAGCTAGTTTTTTTTGGGATGAACGGCCCGGATTAAATGTTTTTCAAAACCAATGGTTAAGATTATTTGACCGTTGGGCCCAGCCCGGCCTAGGCACAGACCCGGCAACGACTAGTTTTTTTAAAAAACAATTTCCCTATAAATAGGGAGTATTCCTTTAATTTTTCATATCCAAACAACTCTTTTTTCTTCACTCTCTTCTCTCTAATTTTTCTTTCTAATTACTCGGTGATATTCGGGTTCGGTAATAATCGGGTTCAGTGCAATTGTTAGCGAATCAATGAGTAAAGATCAAGAATCGAGATCAAAATCAAAACACAAATCGATCGAGATTAAGATTAAAAATCGGAGTTCCTTAATTCGGTTTGCTTTATTTTTTATAATTTAATTTATTTGTTGTAATTTAATTTTTTATAATTTTATTTAATTTTTTAAAATTCTAGTTTCTATTATCTAAAAAATTAATTTATTTGTTGCAATTTAAATTCTAGTCTCTAAAAAAATTAATTTATTTGTTGAAACATTTAATTAAAATTTCAATATATATATTTTTAAATTCTAATTAATTTTTAAAAAAAATTAAATTCTATTTCGTTTTCAAGTTTTTTAAATTCTAATCGCTAAAAAATTAATTTATTTGTTGTAATATTTAATTAAATTTGAAATATATATTTTTTAAATTCTAATTAATTTTTAAAAAAAATTAAATTCTATTTCATTTTTAATTTTTTTAAATTATAGTCTCTATTCTCTAAAAAATTAATTTATTTGTTGAAATTTAAATTCTAGTCTCTAATTTATTAATTTATTTGTTGCAATTTAAATTCTAATCTCTAATTTATTCTCTAATTTATTAATTTATTTATTGCAATTTAAATTCTAGTATCTAATTTATTAATTTAAATTCTAGTCACTAATTTACTAATTTATTTGTTGCAATTTAAATTCTAATCTCTAAAAAAATAATTTATTTGTTGATTTAAAATTTAATATTTTTTGAGAAAAATCGATGGATCCAAATATTTTTCCCGTTAATGAAGAAGAAGATATTTTTATATTTTCACCTATTGGTTCTAATCCCACCTCCTTACTCCTATTCCACCCACTGTTTCATCTGCATCTGCATTTGTAGATTCATCTAGTAAAAAAACTTCAAATGTGTGAAAAAAAATTTAAAAATTTTTTTTAAAAAAAAATAATAGCACCGTTACTGTTAAAATAAAATGTAAAATTTATAATAAATTACTTTCGGGTCACATATTGAGTGGCACTAGCCACCTACGTAGACATGCTGATATTTACCGTATAAATTCACCTCTTAATATCACTTCACAAATGCAAATAGGTAAGGATACCACTGGTAATATTATAAATTTTTCGTGGGAATAAACATGCGCACAAAATTCTGTTGTTGATTATATAATACAACAAGAACACCCATTTTCAATGAGTGAACAACTAGCATTTAAAAAAATAATACAAACTGAATTTGTTCCGCAATTTTAATATTTTTTTATAAATACTACAAGAAATAGAGTTTTAAGTAGATTTGATGAAATTAAAATCGAGTTAATTGATTTATTTACAAATTTAAAAGGAAAAAAATAAGTTTAACTTCAGATTTATGGACTGCTGAAAATGCTCAAGAATTTCAATGTATTACAGTACATTTTATAGATAATGATTGAAATTTATGTAAAAAAAAATTTCATTTAAAATTATAGAATTTTTCTATACTGGTCAATCTTTTGGTTATATTATTAGGCAAGAACTAGGTATGTGGGGTATTGTAAATAAAATATTTTCTATTACTTTAAATAATGTTTCTTATAATAATGAATGTGTTAATTATTTAAAACATCATTTATAACTTCCATTATCTGGTTCTTTATTTCATATTCGTTGTTCTGCACATATTTTAAATTTAATTGTTAAAGAATGACTTAAATATTATAATGAGTCTCTTGAAAGAGTTAGGTTGGCAGTAATATGTATAACAGTAGTGCTAGAAGAATTAATTTGTATAGAAAAATATGTTAACAAGAAAATATAAAATATAAAAAATTACAACATGATGTAGACACTAGATAGAAGTCGACATATCAAATGTTACAATTAGTAATAAAATAAATAAAAATAATTAATTTATTTTATGAAATAAATACAAACATTAATTTTGAACCACCAATGTCTAATGACTAGGAGAATTAAATGTATATAAAAAAATTTATAAAATTTTTGATCAACTAACAAAATTATTTTCTTTTATTTACATTCCTACTACTCTATTAGTTTTATTGCAATTAAAACAAATTACCGCAGTATTTGATGAAATTTTACTCAATCCATTATATTATCAAATGATATTTAGTATGAAAGAGAAATTTGATAAATATTATAATGAAATAATACATATTTTTGGAATAGTCTGCATACTAGATCATAGGTATAAAAATATTAGTTTATAATATTTTTTAAAAAATATTTATGGTAATATAAACCAATATGAAGCAATAAATAAAATACTTATATATTTATATAATGAATATAAAACTCAAATAATACCACAATCAGCACAATCCCATAGGTCAAGTACTTCATCTCGAAGTCGTAACGATGATTGGTCTATTATAAAAAATATACAACTTTCTGAGGCTCATGAGAGTTCTATCACAAAACTACAACGTTATTTTGATGCCGTAGAAAAATATAGATGAAGATAATTTTAATATTTTAGATTATTGAAAACAAAACGAGTTGTCGTAACCAGTATTGGCCGCGATAGCTCGCGATATACTTGCAATTTCTGTCTCTACAGTTGTTTCGGAGTGAACTTTCAGTACAGGTGGACGATTACTGAACGACTACAGATCAAGGCTCACTCTGGAGATGGTTCAAGTATTGATGATTACACGAGACACATTTTACGCATCGAAGAGGTGTCAAAAAATGGACGAGAAAAAAAGACTCAAAGCAGATATAGAATCTATCACGTCTGGAACGCCTGAAGAATTATCAGGTTCAGACTGATTTTTTAAATTATTTGTTGTATATGTAAATTTTTTTACTTTATATTTGTAATTTTATATTTTATTTGTTACGTATTTTACATAAATAATAATGCAAATGATTGATAGACTTGTATGTGGCAACCTAATTTGGATGTACTTGACCTATAGTGATGCAATTTCTCTATTTTGTTAATATGTACAACACACTTACAATGTGTAAAATTGTTCACATTTGATTTTTTATTAATAAAATTTATATCATATTTTATTATTTCAATTGCTCTAATTTACTTAATTTAATTGATTAATACACTTATATAATATAATAAATTTGAATACAACAGAAAAAATTTATAAGTTTATATATTATAATAAACTTATATAATATAATAAATTTAAATACAAAAAAAAACTTATAACTTATAAGTTTATATAATATAATAAACTTATATAACATAATAAATTTAAATACAAAAAAAAACTTATAAGTTTATAGAATATAATAAACTTATATAATATAATAAATTTCAAAAAAAAATCAAAAAAACGGGCCGGCCTGGTCAGGCCCGCCCAGAGGCCCGGGCCCGTAGCCCAAGCCCGAGCCTTTTAGCCCTAGGGCCTAGGCCGAACTCCTGGCAAAAAGCCCGGCCCAAAAATTTAGCGGATGCCCACCGAGCCCGGGTCAGGCTTGACCCGCCCGGTCCACGACCGGCTCGGGCAGGACCCAAATTACACCCCTAGCTAGATGTCATGGGTTTGAGGTGTTAAAACAGTCTCTTATAAATGGAAGATAACACTGTGTACTATAGATTTATTGTGGTTCGATCTTTTTCGGACTCCGCATACATATGAATTACATATGAATTTCGTATACTAATTTTTCTTTTTTTACAAGTTTTTTTTTTATCAGGGCTATAGGGGTAGCAGGGAGAGGAGAAAAGGGAATAGGAAGGACTCGAACCGCTAACCACCTGGTGAAAAGCCTATATTAAGGCTGTGAACCACTGATGTGCCAAAATTTTTTGCATTTTTTTACAAGTTAAAAATTATAATTTAAGTAGTACCAAACATCTTAGTTGACGTCTAACAAACCTTGGGATTCTAAGTAGGTAAGCTTCACTTTTATTAAGGCTATGTTTGGTTTAGCTTCACTTATAAATTATAGTGAATGTGGGCTTATACTTGCGTACAAAGTTTGTACACAACAAAGTTTATACATCAACATAAAAATCATTTATATAAAAAAATAAATTAATTTGTGTCATTAAAGCAGCTTGAACAAATTATATTTACTATTCAAAAAATAAACAATGACGGGTGGCTATTGTTCATGAATTTGTTCAATCACACAATGATATCAAATTAACTTAATTCTTTACATAAATATTTACACACTAAGAACAATAAAATAAACATTGTGGATCATCAACGTAAAATTTGAAATTAATTAATTAATTATATATATATATATATATATATTTGAAATTTGAAGATTTTCTCAAATTGTTAATCACACAAATTAAATATTTTGATAATTAATATTTATAACTTATCATTTTTATTATAATTTATAATTATTTTTTATTTTAAATATAATTTATAATTTTTATTAAATACTTATAATTTATTAATTTTAATTATAAATTATAAGTATTTTTAAGTACTTATAATTTTTATTATAATTTATAATTATTTTTTATTTTAAATATAATTTATAATTTTTA
>JAOTRH010001673.1:0-24281 GCA_034768845.1 Heliamphora exappendiculata
AGGTTTGGGTGGGGTGGGCGGTTTTGGGTGAGGGTTACAAACGACAGTTTTGAAGGCGATTTTGAGGTGGACAGTGATTTTGAGGGCAATTTTGGGATAAAACGGTAATTTTTCGTTAAATTAAACGAAAATTTTAACGATTTTGGTATCTTTGATGTTAAAATCAAATATGTAGGGTATTATTATAATTTTTAAAAGTACATGAAAAGTTTTTATTTTTGTCAAAAATCTCATGGGAATCAATGTAATTTACCCTAAAAATAATTGTACATTACCCAGGAGTACGATTACTTGGTGTCTTAATCCTACTAAAAATTATTTTATTATATGAGTCTTTATATTTAAGAGTGAGTCTTACATAATCGTATAAGTTCCAAAAACACTAGGGTACCACTTGCCATGGTCAAGACAATGAATAATTAGTCCACATATTACCACAAGTTGTGCCGGTGACACAAACCAAGCCTAGGTGGATTGAAAATTCTACAGTAGTGAAGAGTGAAAGACATCATGACATGCCACTTATTCAGGGGAAGGTGTTATTGTTCAATCAAGAACTAGAATTTTTGTAGGAGATTTGTTAGCAAATTGCAAGTGAGTTGGTCCCATTGTCTCACATTCCCACTTGGCTTCATTTAAGAGTGAGACCATTATGACTGAGAAATGTTATATTGGTCCGTTTGGTGGGTTTTATTTATTTATTTTTTAATTAATTAATTAATTTATTAATAAATAAGTCAAATTTTATTTAAACATATTTGTTTGGGTGGTACTTGGCTTATTTGCTTATTTACTTATAAGTCAGCTATCAAAACGAGTTTATTTTTTATTTACTTATAAATTAGCTTATAAGTCAATTTATTTATTTATTTAGTTATCCGAACGAGCTTATTTGTTTATTTTTTTATTTTTTTACTTTTAATTTATTTAATTACTTAAATAAAATAATTTATTTTTTAATTTATAAGTTAATAAATAAATAAGTAAGATTACAAACTAGGCCAATAGCGCTGGCATTTCAAGTGATTTGGATGATCCACATATTTACAACACTCAGAATAGGTAGGGAAATTATTGAGTATTCATGAGTTATTTTGAGACATCATTGAATTGGTATTTTTAATAAATAAAAAATATTAATACGTATTATGTGAATTATTTTTTATTTTTTATTTGCCCAATAAAAATGAGTTACTATTATTTCACTTAAAATATATTGTCTTATATAATTAAATAAAAACATGGTATAAACAATGACACATAAGACCTTATTCACAACTAGTTTAAAAGTTAATTTTTTTATTTTTTATATTTTATTTTTTTTGTCAAAATGCTAAATTTAATTCAAAATAGATTGTTAAATAACTTAATTTTTAAGCTAGTTTTTTTTAAGTTGATTATTTAGGTCAAAAGTTAACTTTTTTGCTTTTTGTACAAATTAGACACTTTTAACTTTCTATACATTTGATATTAACAATTATATATAATTAGTAGTAGTAGTAGTAAATAAGGTATGAATAATAGATATTATTGTATTTTAAAAGTGATAAGAATTTATATAGAATATTTTAAAATTTTGTATTTTAATTTGACATTTTAATTTTTTAACTTTTTAAAATTTTTGCCACACGATCAATTTTATTTATTTATTTTTTAATATTTTTAGTTAAAAATTCAAAAAATAAAAATTACCAATAAAAATAGAGCATTTGGGAATTACAAAATAATTTCTCCTTTGGCGTTTGTTGGGGGACACTTTAACGTCGGTCTGGCCCACAGGTCATACTCCTCTGACCTCTCCTTCCCAACATTTTGAAAACCATTTCATAACAAATAGAAAACTAGGCACAGATCAACAGATATTGGGCAATTTATTTGGGCGGGCAGGGGTTGCACTATTTTACAAAAAATTATATACTCAATGAACAAACAATCATTGGATAAAGCATTAATCTTGGGATAAAGCATTAATCTTGGGATTGGGATTGTTTCTACTTAGTTTGTATTTGGATTAATTTTTTTAAAATTTTTTTAATTTTTTTATAAAAAAAATAAATATAAAAAATATGAAAAAAGTTAATTAAGACAAAACAAGTAGATTTTTTTTAAAAATTTAAATAAAATTTTATTTAAAAAATTTAAGCCAAACATAAGCTTAAATTGACTTACACATGAACTCATTTATTTTGAATAATGCCAAAAAAGGATAACCAATTTTCTGGGTGTTAGCGCAAACCAAAAGGATGGTTTTGTCAAAGGATACACCAAGATTTAAGTTTGGTTAGTTTCGTTTGGAAAAATGATTTATTAGTTTATTTCTACTTTTAGTAATTTTTTTATTATTTTGTTAAATTATTGTATTTTTTTTAATACTCTTAGGGAACAAGTTGAAAAAACAAAAAAAAAATCAAATTTAAAAATTTTAAAAAAAAGTAAAAATAGACCAAAATAAGCTAATAAGTCATATTTTATATTGTTATTTATTTTAATCTTTAGTTAGTTTTTTTTCCATCTTTTGATGATTTAATCAATTTTTTTCATGTTTTCGGCTGCTCGTGTCCAAATGATCCAAAAAAATGTTTTAAAACTAAAAAATAATAAAAATTACGAAAAGACAAAAATATACAAAAGAAATTTAAAATTTATCCCAAATGTGATCTATAACTCCATATGCTGTCGACTTCATCTCTCTAATAATAAGACAACATCTTTTCTTTTTAACGTTAAATATACTCTAATTATTCAGTTAAATAATGCTATTTAGGTTTATTTTATAAATTTAATTTACATGCCTACTTATATGGCACAGTTGAATAATTAATAATTTTTTATTATTAAAAGAACAAACAAGTAAAAAATAGTGGGTCTCGCTTGTGTCGAATTAAAATGTTGTAAGATATATAAATTTTTTATTTTTCATTTTTCATATAAATAATTGACATCTATGATTGGTTCTGTGATTAAATTATCTGTACCTCGACTTTTACAAAATGTAATCATATATGGCTAAGGTCACCTAACCCTTCCAATTGCATGTTCATTCATAATCTCCTCTAATTATGATTAAGATCCACTAATGCTTATAAGGACATATATAAAAAAGATTTAAAGAGAATTAATTAAGCTCATAATCACCTTATAAGCTCCTTTTGAAGAGCAGCTCCTTGTTTGGTCCTCCTGTGTGAAGTTGCACCAAACCCTGTGGTGACCCCATAGCTGTCCGTCCCTTTGTTCATGCTCTCCATCACCCAGTCACTGCTCGCCTTCACCCCGGCCCTGGCCGACTCGCAGAGCTCCACCGCGATCCCCTCGCCAACGCTGCCCTCCCGGGCCGCCACCGCCGCCACCTGCCCTATTGTCAGGCTCTCGCCACCTAGCCGAACCACCGGCCGCCGGAACTCCTTCACCATGCGCTTCACCTCATCCAAATGGCTACCTTTTAGTGATTCCGCCGCCAAGCCCCAATTCAACGGATCTTTAACGCAAAAACCAGTCTCGACCACCGGCACATGTCCATTGCCGTTTTCATGCGTCAACTCCATGGTTCTCTTTTCTGGAGCCAAATTAAAACTTTGGAGATGATTCAGATGAATGAATGAAAAGAAAGAAAGAAAGAAAAGAAGCTTTATAGGAAATGAGAGAGAGAGAGAGAGGGAGAGAGATTTAGAGGTAGATAAATCTATAGATGTGTGTGGGAAATATAAAAAAGTAGATTTGCTGAGGTAGGTTCACTGGTTTTTGGTTGTTTAAATAGAGAGGCAACTACATCTCAAAGAGTGTTGGGTGGGGAGCTGGGGGTGTTAGTTGAAATCATTTCTGGGCCCTCGGATCGTCATGGAATCGAACGGCTGGTGATGGTGACACGTAGTCGTCATGCAATGAGAGATGCATGTGATTTGGTACTTTCAGGCAGGCCGTTAAATGAGATTTAAACACCCAACTAAATTAATTCATCCATTTCTCATTTTGGGACAAGGGCATATTATGGGTCTATTTTCTAGCAAATTATTAGATATTTATAATGTAAACGATATTATATAGTATTTTTAATAAATTTATTACAATTTATATAATATGAGTTACTCTTTGTCTCTTAACATTTAATAAAGATGAATCATCATATTTCTATCGTAAAATTTATCGTCATTACATTGAATAAAAATATGCCACATAAACTTGTCTCATAATATTCTGATAGCACCAAATAATTACACCTATGTGCCCACCATTCATTGGAAATTGAATGAGTTATTCTTATTGACATAGTAACACTAAGTCAATTTCGATCGAATATCTCGGTGCACATATTACTTTCTATTCTAGGACTATATATCTTTTTTAAAAGAGTGATTTTCTTTTTTAAACAAAATATTCAGTCTAAAATGTGAGCGAAATGATACATATGGCAACATTTTATATGCAATTTAAGTTAACAGATGGAGATGGAGATGGAGATGGAGCCATAGCGATGAATCGGGTTCTTCTGTCGTGTAATTACTGTACAATAAAGAATTTAACAGTTGATGCACTATACTGCATTATACAATAATTGCATGTTATTTCTATAACTGTTTTATCCCCACTCTGCATAAAATTTGCGAATCCTAGTTTCATTATTGACTAGGTGATTTCCGATTCAACTATAGATGTCTTATTTTCGGTAGAAGTAATCTGTGCGAAAATATCATTTTTCACCCGTCAACAAGAGAGTTGGGCTGTGGGCCGTGGGTGAGGGTTGGTGGCTTCTATGGTGTGTACACTATACATCAAAGCAATATATTATGTATGATATGCATGTATGCATATATCTATCGTAGCTAGCCACTCACCACAAATTCATCATTTCCCATTTTGTTTGGCCACAATTTTGGGAAAACGAAATTGTATATGTGGCTCCGTATATTTTGACAAAAAAATATTTTCATATTTTTCAGTGTTTAATATGATAAAAATTAAAAATCAACAAAAAATATTTTTCAAGTTAATGAAAAATAAATTAATTTTAGTAAAAAAACGTTTTTACTTTTTCATAAAGAAAAATATTTTTCACCTTACCATCCCATTATACTGTCACCACCACCAAGGGTCGGGGCCTGAAACTGAGGGCTAAGGGGTCGAGGGTCGGGGGTTGGTGGTCTAAGGGATTAGGGGTAGAGGGGTCGGGGGTTAAGAGTTGGAGACCTAAAGTCTAGGGTCTAGGGTCCATGGTCCAAAGTTTTGAGTAAGGGTCCGAGGGTCAAGGGGTCGGGGGTTAAGGGTTGGAGACCTAAAGTCTAGGGTCTAGGGTCCAAAGTTTTGAGTAAGGGTCCAAGGGTCAAGGGGTCAAGGGGTTTGAAGGCTAGGGCTCTAGGGTTAGGGGTTGTGGGCTCGGCGACAAGGGGTTGTGGGCTCAAGGTCAAGGTCGAGAGCCAGAGGTTTGAGGATCCAGGGGCCCATAGGCCCAAGGCCTTATGGGGCTCGAGGGTCGAGGCCTGGGGGTCAAGGTCTTGAGGACCCAGGTCTATGGTTTCGGGTTAGGGTTGAGGATCGAGGTCGGGGGTTCGAGGGTCTAGAATCGAGGGTCGAGGGTTTGAGAGTCCAGGGCTAAGGCGGTCTAGTGGTTCGAGAGTCTAGGGGTCAGGGGGCTATGGTTTTGGGTTAAGGTCTAGGGTTTAGAGTCCGAGGGTCTGGAGTCAGGAATCGGGAGTCGGGGGCCACGAGCTCGGACTCTAGGTTCGGGAGTTTCTGGTCGGGGTCTGGGGGTTCGAGTTTGAAAATTTTGGGGTATGTGGGCTTGGGGCCCGAAGAATCGGGTTAAGGGTCAAGGGTCGGGGGATGATGGTTCAAAAATCAAGATATAGAGTTCAGAGGACACTGTCACCATCGCCGTCATTGTTTCTACCACCACTATTGCCTTCAATTCTAACATTTCCACATTCATTAGCACTGTTATTTTTAAAATCGCAATCAAATAAATAAAAAAGATATTTTTAAAAAATTATTTTTTAAAATATATATATTTTTTAATATTTTTTATCAAAATAAACAGAGCTTGTGATTAACAAATAATTACAAGTATTTGGGATTTTCTCTTTAAAGTGAATAAAAAACTTAAATTGATTCCTCGTAAAAAATGGTAATTCATACAATGGCGTACTATGTTGTTAGCCTATGTTAGCTTTTTGGTTTAAAATTTTTTTGAAAAATTTACTTGTTTGATCTCGATTGATTTTTTAAATATATTTTTATATTTATTTTTTTACATAAAAATAAAAATTAAAAAATTAAAAAATCTACAAAAAAAATATAGTCCAAACATAGGCTTATTTGTGAAAATAACAAATTAGTTTAGGCTTCGTTTGGTAATTTGATTTTAAATTAAACTTTTTATTTAAAGTTACTTTAAACCCCAAAAGCTAAAAGTTTGTTTGGAAGAAATATAAGGTGACTTTCTGCCTAAAGCTTAAAGTGACTTTCTTCTAAAAATTTAAAGTGGCTTTAAGTCAAAAAGCAAAAAAATTGCTTAAAATTGCTATAATTTTTTAAATTTTATTTTTAAATAATTTTATATTTAATATAGATATTTTTTGATAGATTTTGACGAATACATTTTAAATATATAATTTTTATAAAAAATAAATTTATATAATAAAAATTATAATATTTTTTAAAAAAATATATACAAAAATTACATAAAAAATTAAAAGGCTAAAAGCCTTTGAGTTGGATTATATTTTATATTTTGGTCAAACCCATCAATAATTTTACAATTTTTTTAGAAAGTGTTTTGAACTTTTGGAAAAATAAAAAATAACTTGCATTATTATACATTCTTGTACACAGATAATTTCTTTTTCTACAACAACAACAACAAAAAAAAAAAAAAAAGCCAAAATCTCTGTTTTCCATTAACATTTGGGGACTAAAGAGGACTGGATAGGACAAGGGATGGTTAACTACTATTTCGGTTGTAACCTCGGAATAAATTGCTTTGCATTTTATTGTGAGATTTAGACCAATATTTTAATAAATTTTAAAATATTTTTTAAAATATTTAATATTAAGTATTTTTTGTATTATTAGTACTAACACTTCGTTTGTTTTTATGAAAAATATTTTTCAAATAAATATTTGTCATGAAAAATAATTTTTTGTTTTTGATTTGTGGCTTTAAAATGATCATGCAAGTAGCTATGGTAGTGTTAATATTAGTGACTGGTACAAGTGGCATCAATGGTAGTTGTAGTAGAGGTGAGGGCTGACATTGGTGGTAGACGACGATAACGATAGTGGTGGGGTTATGGTGGGAACGGGATACTAGGGTGGTGATGGTAACAGCGATGATAATAGAATAGTGATTGTAGTAGGTGGCGATAGTAGTACTTAGCTAGTAGAAGTGGTGGTGGTAGCATATGAATGGCTCTGGCAGTAGCGTGGGAATGGCAGTGGTGGGGGTGAGGTGGAAAAATGGTACTAGCAATGAGAGAGTGGTGAAAGTGGTGGCAGTGGTGTGTGTTGGGATTTTAAAGACTACGTGGTTCAGTCACCACAAAATAAATACGTGGTGAAACCTCTCATGGTGAAAATGGTACTAGCAATGAGAAACCCTCCCTACTAAGTCATCGCAAATGTATAGCAATGAGAGGTTTCAATCCACACAAAATAAATAAAAAACAAGAACAAGAACACGAATATACGTGGTTCAGCTGACTGCCTACCTTCACGGGATAAAAAGAAAGAATTCACTATTATTAATAAGGATTATAATTATCCTTTCTCACACTCACATTGTATATGTAGCTTCAAACTTGAGTCTCTCACCGTCTTTCTATACTCTCTCTAACCTCTCTACTAAGCCATCACAAATGTATAGACGACCTTAGAGTTTCTATGAAACATAAAATCTTTATATAGGCAGCCCTTATGTCAAAACTTAATCTTAGCCGCCGCGCAGAAAATTGTTACTGCGCCCAAACCAATCGATTCATCTTTAGACCGATCGACCTGTCTTTAACATGTCTCAATTTTTCTGCCTTCTGCAGAGATCTTGTGACTATGTCAACCCACTTTCAGTCTTCCAATACTATCTAGACATCCTGTCGAGCATGGATACTAATATTCGAGACATCAAACCAGCAATCTCCACCTTGACTCAAATTTCTGAACCATCACCATCTTGAAGATCTGCCGGTTGCCTCGTTCTACACCCTATTCATGGGTATTGGTGCTCTACCTTCTCTGTTCATTAACTTGAATGAACTTGGACAAAATTCAAGCCACACTTGAACTTAACCCTCTTACAATCAATTAGCCTCTCGTTCTTGGACAGTCTTCCAAACTCTCAAGTCTCAGCCTTCTGTGGTAACCCTACATTCTCTGACACTGCTACTTGCTTCTAATATCTGTTTGATCTTTTCGTAGCTTTCCTGTGACCTGAAGGTTCTCCATTGCTCTGTTTCTGCTGCTGTTGATTTGAAACATCTTTACCCGATTTTCTAGGTGAATTTTTCTGACAAAATTTCACCTCAATTGTTGCACCCTTCTTTTGACTTTCTGACATACTTTGCTTGTTAACTTGACTAAGCCCCAAATGTCTGTGTCTCGTACCATCCCTGGTAGATTCTGCCTGTGTGGTAGTGGCAACTCCATCTACCACCGTGTCTCCTACCAAACTATAGAGACTATCCACTTTTTGTCATTTCATGATTATCATAGGCTCTCTACTAATCTTCATTGCTTCACCATTTACTGTGAACCCATAACTTAGAGAATCTAATGTTTCCAAAGAGACCAAATTTTTCTTTAATCCCGGAACATGCCTGACATCTGTCAAAGTTTTCACAACCTCGTCAAACATCCTGACTTTGACTGTACCTATTCTAATTGACTGACGCACTGAGTCATTTTTCATTAGAACAGTACCCCCGTTGCAAGACTTATACAAATCAAACCATTCTCTAACTAGACACATATGATATGAGCATCCTGAATATAGTATTCATGACTTTGATAGAAAATTAAAATCTGAAGAAATTGAAAGTGCTTCTCCATCGACCTCACTGTCTAACGATTCTTCGGCAAAATTGACGGATTCTACAGATGCTTTTCCACTCTTCTGTTCTTCTAGATGTTGCTCCAAGTCTTAGCACTGGCTCTTAAAGTGATCGATTTTGCGACAATAGAAGCATTCCACGTTCTTCCTTGCTCGTGACTTGGACCAAAATCACCGTTTATTGGAACCCTATTCACTGGATCTACTCCTTTCTCTGCTTGACTCGGACATAGCCAACAACAGTCCGTCTGCATCTGATTCACTATCCCTCTTCATCTTCTCATGTGACAAAAGAGCACAAGTAACCTCTTCAAGTTCTAAAGTATCCTTTCCGTATATCAGAGTCGTCACCAGATGATCTAAAATGTTAGAAGCGATACCAATAGGAGTATTGTCTTATTCTCATCATCAACTTTTACTCCAAACCCGAATAATTGTGTGATGAGCATATTAAACATGTTGAGATGCTCCAAAAGGTTTGTACCTTCCCTCATCTGTATTCCATACAGTTGTTTCTTCACGTATAACTTATTGGTCATATTCTTCTTCATGTAGAGACCTTCCAGCTTTTGCTAGATCTCGTGCGTTGTTGATCCACATCAAGCACATTGTGAATAACCTTGTCTCCCAAATTCAACCGAATAGAACTCGCGGCTTTGGAATCAATATCCTCCCAATCATCATCGGTCATCTTCTCTGGCTTCCTTACCTTGTCGAGTAACGCCTTGGATACCCCTTGCTGAATCAGTAGATCCTTCATCGGTCTCTACCACGGGGAAAAGTTATTCTTACCGGTAAACTTTTCGACTTCGTATCTGATGTTCACCATCCTTACTGCAATCGAGTGATCAAGCCAATAACTAATGCTTTGATACCCGTTGTTGGGATTTTAAGGGCTCAAATCTCCTACGCAACGAAAACAGTAACGTAGACCTCAATCCACACAAAATAAGTAAATAATAAGAACACGAATATAGGTGATTCGGCTGACTGCCTACCTCCACAGGACAAAAAGAAAGGATCCACTATTATCAATAAGGATTACAATCACTCTCTCTCACACTCAAATTGTATCTATGACCTCAAACTTGAGCTTTTCACCGTCTCTCTATACTCTCTCTAGCCTCTCTACTGAGCCATCTAAAGTGTATAGACGACCTTAGGGTTTCTATAAAACATAAAATCCTTATATAGGCAGCCCCTAGGTCAAAACTTAACCCTAGCCGTCGCGTAGAAAATTGCTGCTGCACCTAGACCAATCGATTCGTCTTTAGACCGATCGATCCGTCTTTTAGATCAATCGATCTGTCTTTAATAGGTCTCGATTTCTTTATCTTCTGTAGAGATCCTGTGCCTATGTCGACTCACTTTTTAGTCCTTCAATACTGTCTCGATGTCTTACCGAATATGAATATCAAAATTCCAGATATCAAATCAACAATGTGGTGATAGTGGAGGTGATGGTGAAAGTATTTGTTGTAGTAGTGATGGTAGAAGGTTGTAGGAGTGGCGGCAACAATGAAAGGGTGGTGGTGGTAGTTGTAGTGGTGGTGACGGTGGGGCTGCAATGGTAATGATGGCAACATTGGCAGTAGGCATGCGGTGGTGGTGATAGTGGTGGCTGTGGCAGTGACAGTAACAGTAGCAATGATGGTTAATGTAATGTGGTTAGTAATAATGACTGTGACAGTTATGGTGTGATTAGTAGTGATGACGGTGCTAAAATAGCAAGAATTGAAAATATTTTTCACCATAAAAAATAGAACATACTTTTTACCAAGACTAACACTTTTTCATTGGCTTGAAAAATATATTAGTTGACTTTTAATTCTCGTCGTACACCAAAAAAATCTAAAAAGTCTTTCCTAAAAATATTTTTTGTCAAAATAAATGAAGTGTAAGTTCCAAAATATTTTTCCTTATTTAACGGTTAATAATAACTCTATAAATTTTATTTTTTGTCAAAGTCATGAAGTAAGATAATTATTTAGTATTCTTAAAATATTATGTTTTTATTCTTTACTTAGTATTTATAGTAAATAAAAAAACTCAACATATTATTTGTATCTCTTACCTAACTAATAAATATGAGTCAATTTTGCTATACTCAAATTATTTATGTTAATTCATTAAATGAGAATACCATAAATATAAATAATGACACATAATGTTATTTTGTATTTGTTTATATTAATTTGTCACTGATAAGTGGCATCTAATTTTATTAAAGCATTAACGGATCTTCTATTTGAAGCATGGCTCACTTTTTTGTGTAGTTAAGAGATAAAGGATAATTTACGTTGTGTAAATTGTAATTATTTATTTATTAAAAATATCACGTAATATCGCTTACATAATACTCCGATGGTACTCAATAATTTACCCCCTATAAATGCTAAAAAAAACATTACACATCAGGTCTGGATCTCAAAATCTGGCCTTGTAACATCTTCCCTTTTCCATTTATTATCCGGTTTGCTCTTTCTCTTTCATGTTTTTTTTTTCCTGTATTTCTTTTTCATATTTTTTTCCTGTCCCAGACAATGATCTTTCCAGCTTTTATGTATTGGTTGCGGTGAAATTAATTTTTTTATTTGCTTATTTAACTATTTATTTACTTATTTATTGTTCAGGGTTCAATGATTCAAATATAACGGGACATGAATCTAATAATGTCGTGGTTGAGAAATGAATTGAATACCTATTGACTTAATTAAATGTAAGCTATTCATATCTCTTACACTTCTTTTATGCAAGTACGTGAATCTAGAAAAAGAAAAGGAAATAAAATTATTTTGACGATGCCAAAAAAAATAAGATGAAAAGGAAATAAAATTATTTTTATATATGTTTTTTTTTTAATAATTTAGGTATCTCTCTCTCAATAGAGCTCAAGTTACGTAGAATTTTGAACAGCTGAGAACTAGTTCTAAGGTCTTAAAGTTGACAATCAGATAAACATTTAGTAGTTTCAAGAGGGCTCGAACTAGCAATGCTCAAACGCAATGCCAGTTGAGCAACCATGGTATGTTTAAGATTCTAATAACCATGGTATGTTTAAGATTCTAATAAGAGCGTGACTGGATTAAATATAATTATACAATTCAATCCAGCTATGTCATCGTATAAGAGAGAATTAAAAATATGTTCTATTTTATCCCATGTTTGGAGTATAAAATTTTTATTCCATCTAATAAATGTTTGGAGTAAAATATAGATATATATATATATATATATATATATATGTGTGTGTGTGTGTGTGTGTGTGTGTGTCTTTTTCTTTTTTATACTATCTTTAATTTGATATAAACTTATATAACATGCATTGTATAAAATTAATATGTCCATATTATACGTTATTGTCATGTTATCTATCGTATAAGTTGCATTAATATAAGCACAGTATATCAAAATTACTCTAAATGCCGTATAAAGATAGATGTGTAGACTCATATATGTCTTATACAATCTAATAATGCATTTTACTCTCAAAAATAAAATTGAATTAACATATATTAAGAGAATAGAAAGTTATTTCAATAAAAAGATTGCGCAATCAAGTATTATATTGAGGAACAAAAATATGTGTGGGT
This sequence comes from Heliamphora exappendiculata, assembly GCA_034768845.1. Classification (NCBI taxonomy): domain Eukaryota; kingdom Viridiplantae; phylum Streptophyta; class Magnoliopsida; order Ericales; family Sarraceniaceae; genus Heliamphora; species Heliamphora exappendiculata. The sequence goes on from JAOTRH010001673.1 coordinate 12,625, forward strand.
GATATTGTACAATTCCACGTGGAGCTTAACAGTTGATCAAAAACCTTAAGCAGTGCATGATCAATTCAACTGTTTAGCTATAGGATGAGATGTATTTGATATGGGGGAAGCTTAGCGCGTTAAAACTCCTTTTTTGGGTGGGTTGGTGAAAGCAATTAGTCTACACCAAACACAGCACTAAAGGTTTTTCCATTGAAAAGTACTTATATATATCTTCTCCCACATTATAGGTATACATACTTATGGACTTGGTGACCTAATATGCCCTTATAAAGTTTCTTTAAGATACTCGGATGAATCTCAATAATAGGCCTTCAAGATGTAAGAGTAAATTCATGTATAAATTGTAAAATTGATCAGTTTTTCATTTTTTAATTAATAATTAACCAGTTGTTTGAGAGTCAGTAATTTGCACAAATTAAATTAATTTTAAAATAAACAGCTGTGTAAACCTTCAATAACCCTAACTTACTCGAGAATGGATTTTTTACTATGCAATTATCAGTATTGCAAAAATATGTATTGTACAATATATTATGCGATGCATGCCATTGGGTCGTTGCATTTCACAAAAATTAAATAGTAGAAGATTCTCGTTCAATTTACTCACCTTGTAACTACCCCAATAAAATACAAAAAAAATGACATCATATTCATGCGCCGAAAAATTATGTGGTGCACTACAAACAAAGTTATATAATACAAAAATACTATTCGCACGGAAACCAATCAAAGAACCAACCACATAAGACAAATTTTGAGACTTTTGGTAGGCAAAGTCTCAAAATTTGTCTTTGTTTGTGGTTTATTTTGTGGTTGGTTTTCAAATACTTAGCACGGCTATATATCTTTAAACTTCACACGATCATGTGAGCCGACTTTCTATATGTCGAAATATATTTAATAGTTCTTAATGTATGAGATATATTGATACGTGCGTAATTTGCCAAGTAAGTGATCTTTTTCCCTTTTCTCTCTCTTCTAATTGAAGAGTGGACAAAGGGGTAATAGATGGGCAATGGACAAAAGGGTAGATGGGCAATTTCATTTTTTTTGAATAGGAGTGGAGGGCATTACGCCTTGTTAGAAAACGTGGCGTTTTCTACACCAAACAAGAGTTCTTGGCAGCGAAAGCGAGTGGTATCTTCCTCATTGCTGCTTGTTAGATGAAGAAAACATGTTTAGTTTCTACCAGTCATCTTCTACCTATGCTCATCTGGTTGCTTTTATTAATGTCCCATTGTCATTGGGTTAAATTATAATTGCTAGGGGTTGAGAATGGTCTGCTATTCAGCCCGATTGGCAATCAAGTTAAAAATTAGTTTTTTTGTATTTTTATATTTTTATTCAAAAAATTAAATTAGGTTTAATGTATATTACTTGGTAACCTAGCTTTCAAGCTAGTTTTTTTCAAATTGGTTGTTTGAGTAAAAAGTTAGCTTTTTTATTTTTTTTTTCAAAATTGATAATTTTATCTTTCTATATATTTAATAGTAACAATTATATGTAATTAGTAGTGGTAGTAAACAAGTTATGAATAAAAAATATTACTGTATTTTAAAAGTGATAGGAGTTTGAATAAAATATTTTGAGAGAATGTATTTTGATTTAACATAATTTTTTCAATTTTTTTTACTTTTTTGCAAAGCAGGCAAACTTAATTTTTTTGCGTTATTAGCCAAAAAGCTAAAAAGTCAATATTGCTAATTAGGGCCCCAGTCCTGATTTGAGAAATATAATAGCTTATTTGTTTATTTTATGTTGCTTGTTTTTATTTTTAATAATTTTTAATTTCTTTTTTAAAAAAAATAGTCAAGATTTTTTTTTTATTACTTCTATCGGGACGAACCAATAAAAAAAAACTAAAATAAGCAAAAACTTGTCATTTTATTAAAATTAGGCGAGCTGTTTTGGGGAAGAGACCGGCATTTTCTTCTTAATTTAGATACATGCGTGGTTTGTACTTGTCATCTCCCTCCATCGTTTTCTTACCTTCGTTGTGCCATTTGTCTTGGGGATATTTCTATCCAGTTGCCAAAAAAAAAAAACATCAGTTCAGACATATATCGGAAGAAAAAAAGTCGTGATCATTTGTCTATTCTATCCAAAAATGGCAGAGATAGTGCACCTGTTTTAAAGAGAGTTTCAAGATAACCCGTTTTACGCCTTTAGGCTACTATGCGTAGAACCTTTGATTATGTCTCGACCAGAAACTCAATTAATGTGAATAGCATATCAAAAGACACTTTGTTGATATCAATTTGTTATTAGTATCGGTATTCGGTCGAATGTTAGTAAAAAATACATTACACATTTGGCTTATTTATGAACGAATATTTGATAATCTATTGGTACTTCTTCTTCGATGTTTTTTCCTTCTTGTTGTTTTAAAATCAAAAAGTGGTTGGTCAGCTTAAATAAAAATGATCGCTAATGAACTTAAAAGATTACAAGAAGTTCAAAGTTCAACCAAATTCGTTAGTTTCCTTCAATTTTAATATATTTTGTTTGTAATTGGTTTTAAAAAATGTACATCAACCACTTGGGATGGTTCCAAAATGTTACCTCCAACGAACGACGCATGTGTTAATTTGGAGATTTCACTTAAATAAAGATTACAACGAATTTCTAACAATATTGTTAGAACAAATTTCTTAACGACAATCAGTCTGCAAGAAACTGGTCGAGAAGTGCTTTTATATTGTTTATATTCATATCCTCTTAGAATAAAATTTTGATAATTATACTTTACTAAAATAAAGTAATGCAAACAAAGATTAAAACAAAAATAATAATAAAAAAAATATAAAAAAAAAAGATAGTGGAGAAGTCTTTGTCATCCAGTATATAACTCGAGTGCTCGCAAGCCTTCTTCATTTAATATATTTATGTTCAGGATATGAACGAATCACAAATCAAATTCTTTTTATAAAATATAATAAAATAAAAAATAAACAATATAATTATAATAATATATTTCTCTTTTTGAAAAACAACTCTCTCCTTCCTTTTTCTTTTTTTTTTTTTTATCTCCTAACACACATCTCCCGTTTTTTGTCTCCTCATAAAATAATAGGCTAGTAACCCTATATTAAGGATGTTAAAATGGATCGCCCAGCCCAGTCGTGATTCAGGCGGGCCAAGCCAAACCCGACCTAGCAAATTCCGACCAAAAATTTGAATTGAGCTTTTTCACAATGGGTAGGCCCATGCTCCAAAAGTATAGGCTCGGACCTCGGCATTGGGCTCGGCTTTTGGGCAAGCCCGTCAAGCTTTTTTTCAGCTTTTTATTTTTTTTTAAAATTATTTTTGTTACTTGTATAATATAAGTTTAAAATTTTCTTAGTTATTAGTTGTTGCTATATTATTGTATTATTAAGTTTATAAGTTATTAGTCTATTATTTTATTAGAAGTTTAAAAATTAGTTTATTATTATTATAAGTTTATTAATTTTTATGGTTGATATTTTATCATTTATAATTTATTATTATTTTTATTAGTTATTACCTATTAGTTATATTTATTAGTTATATTACATTTATAAATTTAAACTTTATTTGTTTTTTAGTTTTTAAGTTTATAGTTTATACTTTATAAGTTTATTATTATTAATTTATAAATTTATACTTTATAGTTTATATTTTTAATTATTATAAGTTTATTAGTTTATTATAAGTTAATTATTACTTTATAAATTTATAGTTTATATTACTATAATTAGTTAGTAGTTTAGTACTTAATTTATTATAACTTCATTATTTTTTGTAATAAGTTTGAACACTTGAAATAATTTAATAAAATATAAATTTTATCATCAAGGATTGGGTCGTGGGCTCAGAGGGGTAAACCCATGCTCGAAAAACCTATCTTCGGACTCGGGTCGAGCCGGACTTTTCTCAAGTTGAACCCGCAGAGTTCTCTGTTTTGGGCTGCCCACGAGTTTTGGATCATTTTTACACCTTTACCACGTATAGAGAGTATTGAGATAAACACAATTAAATGACCTCCATTAATTATGTTAAATTTGTAGCGAAACGGTACTAATAGTGATAATTTATTTTCATGGGCCATATAGAATTGAATAGATTAGTAATTAATTTGTAATGGCTATTATCATGAATACACTAGTCGTAATTTACTTAAATTTCATGACGGATAATAGTAATTACAAAAATAAATTTTATTTTAAAATTTTAATAAATTATAATAATAAATAATAGCAAAAATAATATTATAATTTTAATATTTTATTTTTATTAAAATTTTCCACCACGCACTTTTCAACATACGCCCTTATACCTCGTCGTAGAATGGTGCCCGAAGCCACTCCAACAAGATACTATAGAGTTACACGCTACTCTTGAGATAACGGCACCCAAAAAATAATAGATATAATTATTTATAAGTCTAATTCTTAGTCTACATTTAGATCACTTTTTTTAATTTATTAAGTTCGTTATTTTAAATTTTAAAGAATTAATTAAAAATTAGTCATTTTTTAGGTGCATGGTTGTAAGAGCAAGAGTTTTAGTCTCGTCAAATTTTATATTTTTTTTTTATTTTTTTTTTAAATATAATTAAATTTTAGTCTAAATTACCCTCAATGCTCCGGTTAAATATGTCAAACTACTTAGCCATTAAAACTTTAAGATTTTTTGGATTCGATTTTCATCCGTCCATAATTTTAGCCCTCATTTATGTGATTGCTATCCTACAAACGGTTAAAATAGTATGAAAATGACATCTTTTAGATATTAAATTTCAGGATATATTTGTGAGCTCTTTATGATGAAATCATGACAATTGGTATGAAAAATACATTTTTTAAAATTTAAAGATATTTTCTTTTCTTTGGAGATTAAATTCAAATAATAATCTATACTCATTTTTACATTACATAAGGTGAAGTTTTCTATATCATTTTGCAGAACATACCTACTTTTTCTATTGTACACTAATGTAATTCAGCAGGCAATCGAAAAAATAGTATAGTAAGATACTACGACAAATAAGTATATGATATATGTGCTAGTAACTATTCTGCAATACTCATGTTAACATTCTATAGTAATATGTATCTAATAAATATTACAGTATACATATTATAATACGTCTGTACGTAGAATCCTAAAAGATAATATCAAATGTTAAATATATCAGTAGCTACTTTGCAACACAGTTATTATGATATCGCAGCATATTCGTAACTGATAAATATATCGTAGCTACTCTGCAACACAATTATTAAGATAGTACAGAACATACGTAACAGATAAATATATCAACAACTAATCTGCAAATATATTACCGCCATCGATAAATATATCACTGTTATTGATCACTAACCACTTCTAGTCACTACCGTTATATCTTGCTATCATTACCAACTAACACTTTCGATCACTATCTTCGATTACTATTTTTAGCCACCACTTTCGACTAGTACATTTATTAAGAACTTTTAACCATTCCTTTTTAGATGTTTATGTGCTAAATGTATTTTTATTTTTATTTATTATAAACAGAAAAATTATAAATGTTAACAACGAGGCCAGCCACCGTGCATGCAGAAAAACTTATAATTTGGCAGTTAACTCTTTTATTAGGTAAAAAAATAAAAAAAAAACTAAAAACTAAAAATTAGATTGGTGCTGTTTGGCAAAATTACTACTAGTAATTTATAGATTGTAACTTGTTGCAGAAATTGTTAATATTTGATAAAGAATAACATGTAACTAAAATAGAAGAAAAAGTAATTATAAATTGTAGCAGAAATTATAAGTGTTTGAAAAAAAATATACCTTATATTTAAAATTAATAACAAAAAATTAAAAACTACTAGTAGTGGTATTCCCAAACACTCAATGTAGATTTAAGTTGGGTTTTTAAATTTTTTAATTTAAATAAATAAAAAATTCGTTTAGTTAAAACATTACTTTAAATTGTCAATACAGAAAATAATAATATTAAAAATACTAAAATATTAGAAAGATTAAGTAAAGAAATTAAAAAATCATTACAAAAAACGAGATAGAACCGCAGATGAACCAAACATTAATTGTGAATTTGTAGTCTTTAGTTCGGTAAAGGGAGGTTGGGCACGCGAGTTCCACCAACCACACTATAAACCTAACCCACCCTTGTCTTCATTGGTTTTGAAAATCAAAAAAGACGAGATTAGAAAACTTTTTCTTTCTTTTGGATTAATATTAATATTCTGAAAGAAGCGTTTGTTTAACCGGATTTGGATTTATAATTCAGTATATGCAGAATTATTCTCAAAATAATTAATATTAAGACTCTTCCGCGTATATATTATTAGTATTAGACTATAAAATATATTTTCTTCTTATTCAACGATTTATAATAACTCTACAACTCTTATTTTATTTTTTATTTTAGTCTAACCAATATGTGTTGGGTGTATGTTTTGTATTCTACAAACTCATATAATTAGAATTTTAGTTACTTATATTTGAATTAAACTAAAGTCATAAATCCATAAAAAGTCTAATATGTGCAAGATTTTATAATTATATACGCGTTAGGCTTTAGAGTTTGTCTATAAATAAAAATTTTATTATTCAAGTTATTGTGTAGAGAATTAATCAAATGAGAAGATATAGAGAGAGGTAAAAAAATATAGGAGGCAGGGGGTAACCCATGAGCGAGGAAACATAATTTATTTCCAAGCTCGAGTTTTGGGTGTTGAATTTTGAAATATTTTTAATCTAATAATTATGTATTTTATAGTTATAGTTGATTATTTCTCTTACTCGTGGTTGTAAACCGGTGTAGATTAACCATTTAAGTACTTGGTGCTGATTATTTTTTTATTTTTTTTGCATGAATTTTTTGTTTTTATTTACGTTCGGTGATTGATGATTAAATTCCAACAATATATACTAATTTTTTCACTATATACATAATTATATCTATAATTTTTTAAAATAAAAAAACACACTAAACCCAGCATTTTATACTAATCCAATCTAATTCGATCGAAATAACCATGAAGTCATTGGAGTTCTAGAAATTGTTTAATAATTTAGAATTAGGTGGATTTAGATTAGAAAATTGTTTAAAACCGTTGTGGCAATGCAGTTGATTTTTTATTGGATTGATGACTGACACGTGGACTGTTATCGGCTGCACTATGTACCTACCCCCACCATCAAAGCTAACTTAATTAGGATCACTCAAACCTTTCACGGAAACAACCACCATGACCATGACGTTCTCTCTTCTGCAAATTTTCCCGGAAAATTCTGGGATCTGAAAGTGAGGGAAACAAAGAAACTATAAATAAACAACGAAAGATGTGAACCAATGCACATGGGTTGCGGGAAGAACATGGCTAATAAGACGTAATTTATTTATAGGGAACTAAGGACGTGGCAGTTTTATAGACTCTTGAATTTTTGTATGTATTTTGATAACATTGTAATTTTTTTTTTTTTTTTTTTTGATAACATTGTAATCTTATGCATTGAAATAGGCCATGTTTGGATGACAGGAATTATGACCCCAAAAAAATATGATTATTAGGAATTAAAATACCTAGTAATTTAATGCATAGTTATCATTTTTAGACGTTTGAATTAATTTAAGATCACCATGAAAAGATGAGAATCCAATTGCTTGGTTAATCCTACTCATTTTAAATGACAAAATTAAAGAGATCTATAATGGCATTGCCATTCCCATTCCCCTTGTGATTTTAACCATCCAAAATTAGCCAAAAGTAATTGATCCATGTACAAATGGGAGGGAATTTGAATTCGTAGAATCATACACCGAACACGTTAAAGTCAGCCGGCCCTAGGATAGGCGAGCAAAGTTGCCGCCTAAAGCACTTGATTTTTTACTAAAATTTAAGACCTTATTTAGATTTAAATCTAGCATAAATATATTTAAATTTGGTTTATATTGATGATCTTAAATGAATCATAAATGTTAGTTTTTTTTTTGTGTTTCTTTAGTTCAAATCCTACTCACTTTTAGTTCACTTATTTTTAAGTTGTAACAATTTTAATGCTATTTTAAGTCACTTAAATTTTTATATAATTATAAATTAAGTTAAATATTTAAAACGTTAATTAATACAAATAGAATATAAAACGCAAAAGTTTTAATCTAAATATTCTTAAGCCATAACTTTTCCTAAAATATGAATTTTATTTTTGGGCCTTTCAACGAAAGGTCTAAAAAAATAAGTTTTGACGCGCAAGGTCTACCAATAAATTTTTAAACGCGCGAAATCTAATCGACTACAACACAGATAAATTTAACACAAACAGATACATTTATATGTAATGCATACAGATAAATTTATCTATCTTGTATAAATACACATGTGTAAAGCACACAAATAAATTTATCTGTACCTTTCAAAACATGTTTAAGGCACACAGATAAATTTATCTGTGTGCTTTACACGTGTTTAAAAAAGGCACAATTTTATTCATACAAATAAATTTATCTGTATATTTTAAAGAATGCATAGATAAATTTATCTGTTCAGGGGTCCAATTGGACCTCACGCGTTAAAACTGAATCTCGCGCGTTAAAAAATCTTTTGGTAGATGAAAATCAAAACCGATACTACTTTAAAGACTTAAAACTAAATTTTCGTTTATTTTTACCAATTTTAGTCAAACAAAAAATATTAAATAAAAAAATATTATTATTAAAAAGCTCATAATACATAAGCTAAAAGTTTCATGTATAAATGGTATTATGTTGTAGTTAATTTTTTCATAAATTAAATTTTATTAAACTTGAGTACAAACATATTTTGTCAACTTAAGTTTTTATAATTAATCTTAAAATTTATTGAGTCCCGTATCGCACGCACTTTGGACCTCAAAATCCTCATATCCAACCCAGGCGAAAGCATTTTAGTACATTATTTTGCTTGGTCGATTAAAAAAAATAAGACTAGAAAACATCATGAACCCATATATTTTGTTAGTATTTGGTTTATAATTAACTAGCTATTTCTCTCATATTAAAATAGGAAAGAAGTTATACAGTGTATGTAATAGTGGGAATGGGGGTGTATGTTGTGCCCCAATGCACAACACACTGCTTTGTTGTTGAGGGGTCCAATTTTTAGATATATTTTTATAATTAGGTCAGTTTATAATATAAAATTTGTCGAGTTGGTGTGTGTGTGTGTGTGTGTGTGTTAAAAAAATGTTTCCACAATCTCGGTAAAAAAATTGACCTACTTCTCTGGATTCGAGCAGCTATAAGAAAGAACCAATCACTTTTGTCAAGCTCCCGAAGCTCTGCAACGTGAATTCCTACTTAACTCATATAAAGAAAAAAACATCGTTAGTGAAAAAAATATTTTTATATTTTTTAATCAAACAAAAAAAAAAATATGCTTTTTACGTTTTTATTCAATCTATGTAGTAGGATGCAAAAAGTAAAGAATCAAACATCTAAACTCAGCATACGAGATTTTTTACGTGAAAAATCCAACTTAAGTAAAAAAATTATAAAACTAATATAAGTTCAGGTAAATCAAGTACTAACCAATTGAACAATTACAAAATACTCACTTACAGATTTAGATCTAATCCTCAATGTAAACGCCTTAAGCTATCTTGCCGAATCCATATGCACCGTTCCCCGCTTGATCACCGCAGCAACGAATCCTCGAAACTGTCACTCTGACAGAATTTTTCGTCGGAACTTAAAACATCATATAAGATTTAACACGAACAATCTTCGAATGTTGGAGCACGACAAACGCTTCTGATTGACTTTGGAGCTCTGAGATATGAAATTCAAAAGTTGATTTTGTACTGAGTCTATGGTTATTTATATAGGTAACAAAACCAGGCAATTAGAGTTTCAATCGAATTAAAATGGTCTGGGGTCCGGTCCAGTGCACACTTGGAACCACTCGAGCGGTCCTGTGTCAGATTGCATTCTGCTTGCACAATATTACTTTATTGGCTAGTACTTTCAGTTTTATCACTTGTATTTTAGTCTTCTGACTTGAATAAAAATTCTGATAAAAAACTCCTAATCCAATTAAGACTTACAGTTCAATTAAAATACTTAATCAAATTAATTAGATAACTCTTAAAAATTCAGATTAATTAAAAATCATAGGATTATCCAACAACTACAATTTTAATCCACTTAAGAGTTTTACAATTACTCAAACACCTGAATTGTCATACAAATAAAAGATTTTAATTAGAAAATTACAAATTAAATTCTAAACAATTTCCCTCTTAACAATTTCAGGTAAACACGAAAACTCTTAACTACGTAGCCCCAACATCTTCAAGTTGTAATATTCATGAAGTCATTATTCAAGCAACCTTTTTATTTTTAATCTTCATCTCCTAAAAAACAAAACAAGACCATCTCTCCAAAAAGATCAAGTAATAAAAAAATCAATAGAAAAGCATTCAAATTATAAATCAATTGATCAAATTATAGTCCTAAACGAAACAAATGATCAAATTATCGTCCCAAACAAAAACATATCTCTTCTTTTTTGTGTATGGCCTGAAAGTGCCGCTAAAAAATACCATAAAATCTAAAGAGATAATCCAAGGAAACTGATTTTCTTAAAAAATAATGTTTATAAACTCCTCATTTTTTATTTTTTTATTTTATTTTCTGAAATTTAACAATATTATAATATAATAAATCATTTTGACATTCTAAAATAAACCCTTTTGACATGCAAACCAAAAAATATAAATCATTCAATGAAGATAAAAAGTTTATGAATTTTCAAAACAAAAACAAATTTAAGGTTTAATGTCATGAGAGAAAAAAAAAAACTTAAGCAAGAGTTTATTCGATTTTTTCTCCAAATTCCATGTTCAATCCTAAAAATTTTCCTCAAATTTCATGTTCAATCCTAATGTGTGATCGATATTCATGAAACATATTTGAATATTCTTAAAAAATTTTGCACTTTGAAATCGAATCGGATAAGTTCCTAATATATATCTGTTGAAGAAAGATAGAAGTTTCCCCTAAAAAATACTGTATATAAAAAAATTTATTTGTAGTTTATTCAGAGGCTTTCATACCAATACGAACGAAAAGACAAAATTTGCACAGGTAGTCATTTTTTTAGGCATGTTTGCACAATAGCATAAGTGGCAGCTTTCATATTAAAATAAACGAGAAAAAAAAGTTCGTATATGTAGTTATTTTTACGTGCATATCAAAAAAAATAGCATAAACAACGACTCTCACACTATATATAGCGAACGAAAAGGTAAGATTTGTATAGGTAATTATTTCTGTAAACATTTTATAGTACAAACAGTTCTCAACGAAAATGGACCAGTGAATAGATAAACAGATGGGATGGTTGTAGATATCAATATCAATATAAGGATCCTATCACTATGATTAATTAAAAAGTTTTCTTTAAAAAAATATTCAAAAAACTTCAACGAAAAATTTGAACACAAGTTCAGATATCTTTTATATGAAAAATAATTAAATAGACTTAAAACTATGAATTTTTTAACTTCTTACTGACAAAAATCAATAAGTCGGTTTTTCATTTTGATGTATTAATCTACTTTGACTTAATCGAGTTTTTTAAATTTTGAAAGTTAAAAGAATTACCACAAAAAAAAATTTACAAGTCAAAAGAACAATCACA
>JAOTRH010001684.1:0-24280 GCA_034768845.1 Heliamphora exappendiculata
TTGTTTGATATATAATTTTGTAATTTTTAGTAGTTAATTTAATTTTTTTGCTTGAATATTACAAATTTGCAATGAAATATTCTTATTTTAGCTTCTTGGTTGCTTTTGTAAAAGGAGTGTGCCAGTAAGGATAAAACAATCTTTACAAAAATAATATTAAATTAAAATTACCAAGCAATTGTGCTACGGTTCTTTTCTACCTTAATGAAAAGGATTTCTTTACCTTCTCATGAAGAGGATTTAAAGAAACAATAATACAAAAAGAAATAGTATGCTTTACTAATTAATAATTAGCAAGAAATGTAGAAGTTTAAAGAACATACAATGATTAGCAGCTCTTTGAGGTTGATAGTTATAAAGACAACTCTTACTTCCGTATTGCTACTACTACGAACTATAAGTTATGTTGGAATCGAAGTCAAAAAAAATAAGAACGGATTACTTGCAGACTGCTTGAATAAACAATCTAAAATATCATAACGAAAAGTGGCTGGAGGTGGGATGAGTCGTGAACTAGGTCACTCTCTTTAAGATGTTTCACGACTCTACAATCTCTGTGCAATTAGTTGCAGTCACGCCGTCCTCAGGATAAAACAGTCCAAAATCAGCCTCTGTCTCAACTTTTTCAACACGGAGAAAAATCGAAATGCACCACATAATCGAAGTAGAATAACTCACAGAACAATAGCCTTTTAGAGAGAGAGAGAGAGAAAACCGTATTATTTTCTGTATGTTTCAAAGCAGAAGAAGGATCCTATTTATAAGACGAGAAGAGGAATGAAGAGAGAAAATTAAGGCATAAAGTTAGGAATTAATTAGCCGTTATAATAACTATAAGTTTTCAATTTGCATGAATCATGAGAATTAGTATCAATTAACAATTGTTTTGGTAGGCTATAGATTTTTATTAGACATGATTCATGGAATTAATATCAATAAACAATTATTTTGGCTCCATTTGACATGATTCATGGGATTCAATATCAATTAATAATTATTTTAGTTATGTTAGACATGATTTATGAGAATCAATATCAAAAGATCTTTAACTCGGTTTGAATGAAATCAAAATGAGATTTTTCATAAATACACGATAAACCCAACAATTCCTCACTTGTATTTTTTAAAAATCATGTTTCGTAAGCAATAGAATATGAAGATATGCATAAGTAAGGGTGTCTTTCGACTTGAACCTTTACGTAGTGAAAATGCTTCAGATGGAGTATAGAGTGACTTTGAGTCTTGAACTCTAGGTCTGAACGCACAACACGCATAACTCCTCTTGTGTGGTGTTTCAAGCCAGCACATTACGGCCATGTGCTTATATTCTGATTTAATGAATGCTCTAGAGAATTTGCCCAAAATTTTCATAGAAAGCGGCCTCACTTTTACAGTCATATAGGTGAGTCTATCAAGAGTACTCCTGTAGCGTAGGTACACTCCACATGAAGCTATAGAACTCATTAAGAGCTATATGGTAACTTAACATTTTTCTCATTTCAGGATAGCATGCTTCTTAGGAATGGACTCAGAGTGTAATTATTTTAGCATGATTCATAGCATATCACTATGTGACTTGTTTATCCCTTTGAACCTATTTCTTGGGATCTCCAATCCATAGGCTGCGTATCCATCACAAGTGACTCATTTCTCAACGGACTTTAGACCCAAGCCCTTTAGGGTGTTCCACACCTTTTCCCGTTCTAGTCCTTTCGTCAAAGGATCAGTTAGGTTCTCATTAGTTAGTATATAATCCATTCTAACAACACCAGTAGTGAGTAGCTCTCTCACTATGTTGTGCTTACAATGTATTTGTCGTCTCTTGCCATTATAATAACGATTTTGAACTTTTACAATAGTTGCGGTACTATCGCAGTGGATTAGTATGGCTGGTATCGGTCTTTTCCATAGAAGGATATCTAACAGTAGGTTTCTCAACCACCTGCCTCTTCACTAGCAACAGCTAGCGCTATCATCTCAAACTCCATCGTAGACTGTGCCAAGATAGTTTATTTCTTGGATTTTTAAGAGACTGCGTCCCCTGCTATGTTAAAAATATATCCTTTGGTTGCCTTTGAGTCATCCTAAAAAGTGTTCCAATTGGCATTAATGTATTCTTCTAGGATAACGAAAAACCTCTGATAGTGTAATCCTATGTTCATGTTTCTTTTTAGATACTGCATGACCCTTTCAATAGCATACCTATGCTCCATGCAAGATCTGTTTGTAAATCTGCATAAAACTCTAACAGCGTAAGCAATATCAGGTATGGTACAGTCAGTAGCATACCGAAGACTACCAATAACTTGACAGTGTTCTTAAATAACTTGACACTAGAATCAAATAGACTGTAAACAAGTTTACAATCAAAGTAGTTGTATTTTCTCAAAATCTTTTCTATGTAATGAGATTGATTAAGAGAGATTCCGTGTTCTGACTTAGTAATTAAAATTTCCAAGATTACATTAACTTCTCCTAAGTCATTCATGTCAAAATTTTGACTTAACAACGACTTAGTTCTAGTTATAATTGATATTTTAAAACTAAATATCAACAAGTTATTAACATACAGACATATAATAATACATACATGATTATCAAATTTGTAGTAAATACATTTATTACTTTTGTTGATTTTAAAACCATTTGATATCATTAAAGTATCAAATTTGTCATGCCATTGTTTAGGTGCATGTTTTGGACCACATAGAGATTTATTCAATTTACACACTTTGAGTTCTTGTCTGTGAACAACAAAACCCTTAGATTGGTCCACATAAATTTCTTCTTATAAGTCACCATTTAAAAAAGTCATTTTTACATCCATTTGGTGGATAATCAAATTTTGGACAGCAACAATAGCAAATAAGACTCGAATAGAAGTAATTCTAGTTAATGAAGAATACGTGTCAAAGAAATCGATGTTTTTTCATTGCCTGTAACTTTTTGCTCTAAGTTTGGCTTTATATTTATTAATCGAGCCATCAGGTTTTAGTTTTTTTTAACACCCATTTACAACCAATGGTTTTACAGCCAGAAGGTAAGTCTGCCAACTTCCAGGTTCTATTGGGCTCTAGTGAATCCATTTCATCATTAATGGCTTCTTGCCAAAGGTCAGCGTTTGAGGAAGACAAGGCTTCCTGAAGAGTGGCGGGGTTACTCTCTATAGAGAAGGCATAAAAATTAAGACCAAAGTCCTTGGAGGTGTGAACTCTCTTGCTCCTCCTAGGTTCTATGTCATCATTTCTATAGCCTAAGTTTCTAGGTTCCTTTAGTCTTGGTAGGACAATATCATAATTAGTACCCCAACTATTTCTTGATTTAAAAGGGAATTTTTCTTCATAAAAATCTGCATCAATTAATTCAATGATCACATTGTTCTTTATATCGAAATATTTATAAGCCTTACTGTTAATAACATATCCAATAAAAACATATTCATAGGCTCTACTACCAAGTTTTGACTTTTTAGGGTTAGAAATACGAAGATATGCTAGCCAACTCTAAACTTTAAAATAAGACATATTGGGATTACCTGCAGATTGTTTGAATAAACAATCTAAAATATTAGAACAAAACGTGGCTAGAGGTGGAATGAGTCGTGGACTAGGTCGCTCTTTTTAAGATGTTTCGTGGTTCTACCTTCTTTGGGCAAATAGTTGCAGCCATGCCGTCCCCAGAATAAAACTGCCCAGAATCAACCTCTGTCTCAACTTTTCCAGCACGAAAAAAAGCCGAAATGCACCACACAATCGAAGTAGAATAGCTCACAGAACAAGAGCCATTTAGAAAGAGAGAGAATTGTATTGTTTTCTGTGTGTTTCAAAGTAGAAGAATGATCTTATTTATAGGACGAGAGAGGAATTAAGAGAGAAAATTAAGGCATGAAATTAGGAATTAATTAGTTATTATAATAAATATAGGTTTTCAATTGGCATGAATCATGAAAATTAGTATCAATTAGCAATTGCTTTGATAGGCTATAGATTTTTATTGGATATGATTTATGGAATCAATATCAATGAACAATTATTTTAGCTCTATTAGACATGATTCATGGGAATCAATATCAATTAGTAATTATTTTAATTCCATTACACACGATTCATGTGAATCAACATCAAAAGATCTTTAACTCGGTTTGAATGAGACCAAAAGAAGGTTTTTCATAAATACATTATAAACCCAGCAAGTTATGAACTATTACTACAAATTAAAATACATATAATAAATAAATTAGCAAGGTTCTAGTGTTCGAGACTTCAAATCTTCTCATGTCATTTATAGAGCGTATGTAGTTATTAACGATTGTTCTTTTATTGTTTTTCTCCAATTTTCGAACTCTTTCGAAATTGATTTCACAACATATTCCTCTTCTTCTTGCTTTCGGGAGGTTCTTTCTCCCTTTTCACATTTTTTTTTTCCAGATTCTTGTTTGTTTAAGGATTTCACAACCTGTTCCTCTCAAAGGCTATTTTCAAAATAAAAGGATTTTCAGAAAATTTTTATATGATTTTCTTGCCTTCCAAAAATTATTGTTTTCCTAAAAAAAAATTATCACCGCTGCCATTTTTTTTCTAATTTATATTCAACTTAATAATAATAATAATAATTATTATTATTATTATTATACTATCACTTTATTTTTATTTTATATATTTTATTTCTTTTAAATACAAAAAAATATTATAACTCTTTGTAGGCTAATTATTTAAAATATTGGGGCATCACATAAAACGACTGGGGTTACACGGTTGTTTCTATGGGTCGTGAATGTTCTCCTGCATCATTTTGATACTGATTCACCCCATTGTTCTTATGCAACATTTGTTGGATCGTGGATAGGTTCTCCTCCATATGCCTAAGCAACCCAACCACTTAAGCAACATAGACCACATGCACAAGTGGTGAAGACAGGTAAAGAGGTCGGCCCCGAGAGTTTTGTGATCGGGGTTGATGACGATGGGGAGTGGCTGAAGGCATGCAGTGTAGGAATACTAAAAGATTGGAGAATGTCACACAATATCAAGGAAGCCATGTGTAGGGAGCATGTATTAGACATTGACCTTAAGCCTCTGGGTGTGGATAGAGTTTTGCTCCAATTCTTCTCAGTGGAAGACAACAAAGGCTACTACGAAGGAGCTAGGGACTGGTTGAAAACTTGGTTCGAAGTCCTATATGACTGGAGTCATAAAGTGCTAGGTTTACTCGTGTTATAATTTTTCTTTCTTGGCAAATTTGTGACAATGGCTCCATAGTATATGCTTGATGGTCTAATGTTAATTGTTATGGGGATAGTTTGTTGTTTCTATGTTTTCATTGAACAGGTACATTAAAAGAATCGAGAGAGGTGTTTAACTGATCGTTCGGTTCTTTTGCAGTCATCACCCTGAAAAAAGCCTATTAAAAATACCGAGACATTTTGTTAACCGATCGATCGGTCTATTAACCGATCGATCGGTCCTGCGCAGATCCTGTTTCCTTTTTTGTTTTAGGTTTAGCAGCTTTTTTTGGTTTTTGTTTTTTAGTTTTTAGGGATATAAAAAAGAAAAAGGGTATAAGGGGTTAGGGTGATCGTTCCTGGGGGGGGGGGGGGGGTTCTAGGGCAACTTCTTGGGATTGGCGACTTAATGATAGCTTAACAGATTCAACAACCATCATCTTCATCATCACACCCAATACTTGAGAGGAGTCTCAAGTGACAAGTCCGAAGGAGGATTTCTGCGGCAAGCAAGCACAGGATTGGCTCACGAAGATTCGGCAAAAAGACTTTTAGTAATAGGTTGAGGATTCAACAGTGGTTTGTAAGAGTTTCTTGTACCCAAACTTATCATATTGGGGTTTTCCACGTAAAAAAATCATTTGTCTCATCATGTGATTGGTTGGTTTATCTGTGTTACTCATCGAATATTAGGTTTTTCAATTGGTATCAGAGCGGATTTTTACGTGTTCCTTATTACCTTGTATTTGATTTGCATACATGGATTTTTTGAAAGAAGGTGCATCTACCGGTAGACCCCCACTCCTTGATGGGACTAATTACTCCTTCTGGAAAGTTCGAACGAGAGCTTTTCTTAAGTCTATAGATGAACGGGTTCGGTTAGCTGTCACTGAGGGCTATAATTATCCTACCATGACTGTTGATGAGAAAACAGTCCTTAAGCCATCGGCTAAATGGCAGAGAACTAACTTTGAAAATGCCGGGTGGAACAGTGAGGCTATGAACGCTATCTTTAGCGGTGTCACTCAGAAAGAATTTCGTAGGATAAGCACTTGTGAGTTGGCTAAAGAAGCATGAAAAATATTGAAAATCACCCATGAATGAACGCAAACTGTAAAAATCTCTAAATTTTAACCTTTTACCACTAATTTTGAAACTTTACATATGAAAGAAGACGAGAAGTTTGATGATTTTTATGCCAAGCTAAATGACATTGTTAATGCTTCGTTTAATCTTGGTGAAAAAATCTCAAATTTTAAAATTGTTCAAAAAATATTGAGATCTCTTCCCGAACGCTTTTAACCAAAAATCACCGCAATAGAAGAAAGTAAAGACATTGACTCTATTACAGTGGAAAATTTGGTTGGAAACCTACAAATGTATGAGCTGAATTTTCAAAATCATAAATCTTCAAAAAAATTTGCTTTCACTTCTGCTCAAGGGTTTACTAGTGATTCTGATGATGAGTTTAATCCTGAGATGATGGCCATGTTTGTTAAAAAGTTTAAAAAATTTTGAAAAAATAAAAAGCAAAATTAGGATGAAAAATCACATAAGCAATTCGGGAATGACAAACCTAAGAATGGTCCTAAAATCTTTGACAAAAAAGGGCAAAAATCTCAAGGTTCAGGCCTCCAATGTTATGAGTGCAAAGGTTTTGGGCACATTGCTCAGGAATATCCTAACAAGTTGAAAAGGAAGCAAAAAATGTTCACTGTAACTTGGGATGATGAAAGTAAACCTGAGTCGAGTGATGACAATGAGGATCAGTATGATGATCGCAATATTATAGCTTTTACTGCGTCAGTTCACTCTGATGATAGTGTCAGTGAACTCAATAAACTTGTGAATGAGGATGAGGTAAAAGAAGAAGATGTTCAAACTGGTGAGGGGAATGATAGTGACACTCTCCAAGGAGCTTACGATAAGCTATACAAGGAGAGCTATGTGTTAATCAAAAAGTGAGCCAAGCTTGCATTCAACTTAAAACCTGCGAAAGTGAAAAAGATAAACTTGTGCAAGAGCTTCTGATAGCTCAAGCAAAAGAAGAAGAACTGAAAAGTGAAATGAATATCTTATGCGTTAACTTGAAAAATTGTAAACAAGATAAAGAAAGGTTCATGTTTTTGAATGATGGTAAGTCTACTAAACTGTCTGAATTAGAATGTCATGTTTCTGATCTTGAAAAACAATTGAATCATGCTAATGCTACTCTTAAGCGTTGCAATGCAGGGTCACGTGCTTTGGATGGACTTCTTGGTGATCAAAAGGCAGCAAGTGACAGAGCGGGCTTGGGCTTTGCAAGTACTTCAAATCAATCCACCGGGAAGCAAAAAGAACAAGTAGCCCCGACATTTGTGAAAGCTAAGCAAACCAATGAGATGAAAGGAAAGAAGGAAGAAAAAGTAAAGACATAAGGAACACGTACGACAGGCAAGGCCACCGTACAACGTGGCCAGGTAAGAAAGCCTAACTCTTCTCCTATCTGTCATCACTGTGGTATTATAGGTCACATTCGTCCATATTGTAAGCTCTTACATAGAATGTCCATTGATAATTGAAAGTTTGTTCCCATCTGTCGTCATTGTGGTGTGAGATGCCATATCAAACCACACTGTTTTAAATTTCATGGCATGTCTCACTTGAGTTTTAAGCCCAAGAAAACAAAAGAAGAGAAGGCAGCGAGACTCAAACGGAAAGAAAACCTTGCCCTGGCAGCTCACTATGAAGCAATGACAGCGGTGGAAGCTAAAGATGAACGAGCACGCGTAGCGAAAGAACGAGCCTCCGCTAGCAAGAAAAATGCAAAAGCAAAGAGGGAATTCAAGCAATTCATAGACGATCATTAGTCTCATTTTTTTTAAGATTGCAAAAGGGGAGAAAGAAAGATGAGAGAAAGAAAAGGTAGATAAATAAGTGAAGGGGAGAGCACAAAAGAGAAGAAGAAGAAGTTCAAAACATTATCTTTTTAAGTTTTTGAAGGTGAAGATGTATTAGTTTTTACATATGCATTTCTTTTGGTTAATTATTTGAATGGGTTGAATTGTTTAACTATTTTAAATGTTTGAATAATTTTTCTATGAATGAATGATTTATGTTGATATATCTGCCTATGTATATTGTTTGATGGCTTAGTTATGAATATTTGATATGTGATCGAATAAAATGAATCACTTTGCACATATTCACCATTTCGCACAAATTTTTAATAAATTCATAATGCTTATTGACCATTTATTTCAAATCATATCAATTTTGTATACTTTCTGAATCTTGAATGCCTAGTCATTATAATTGCATATGTTGTTTAAGGCATATCGATAAGGGAAGAACTCTTATTGAAAATTATTTTTAAATATTTTTTAGAAAATGTTAATATAGCTGTAATTATCAAAAAATTGAAGATTGTTAGCCTAAAGACTTTTTATTTTGCTTTTGATAATTTTATAATTTATTTTCTAAGAATAAACGAATTTGAATGGATAATATTTTATATTTTCAAAATGAAAATGTTAACACATTTTGAACAATTAAGTTGGCACCTTAAGTCAAAAAGAAATGACTTAACTCTCAAAATAATTAAAACACTCACATATTCTTATTTAAGAATATTTTGTGTTGAATCTAATTGAAAAATAAGTCAAACACTTTTAAGACAGAATAAACTTAAATCACATCAAGCGTGCCAACACCCATTGATCAAATGGTTTGACACCCTAGTAGTTTTATGAAGTTGATATTCAGGTATCATAGTTATTGTCGACACAAACAGGTTTTGTGTCAACACAAACAGGTTTTGTGTCAACACAAAAGAGCTGTTGCTCTCATGACTCAAAAAGAGTCGACACAAATTACATTTGTGTCGACACAAAATTGATCCTCACTTTTGGTATCTAGAAATTTGAGTCGACACAAATAGAAATTGTGTCGACATAAAAGAACTGAGGCCACCTAGAGATTTTGAGGTGTCGACACCAATTGAAGATGAGTCGATACAAAAGTCCCGAGGCTGCCTGAAAAATTTGTGGTGTCGACACATATATACCGAAGTTTTCTGTAAAATTTAGCGTCGACACCAAAAAAGACATGAGTCGACACAAAGTGCCTCCTCCCGAATTATGAATTTTATTTGAGTCGACACCAACTGAAGATGAGTCGACACAAAAGAACTGAAACTTCCTATAGAAATTAGTGTCGACACCAAAGACAAGTTGAGTCGACACAAAGTGCCTCCTCTGGATGTTGAAGTTTCAAACGAGTCGACACCATATCTAAATGTGTCGACACTATGATGTTGGTAAGGTAAAGTATAAAATTGTGTCGACCCCTCAGAATATTTGTGTCGACCCAATCACTTAAGGGATTCTGCCCAAGATATTTTGTGTCGACACCAAAGACATTTGTGCCGACACCTGCGACAGAAATTTAAACTCGCAGCAGATTTCAACGCCTGAATTTTTTGCATTTATTACTCCTACCTACTTCCAACGGTCATGAATGGACAAGAGCTTATATAATGAGTAACTTCTCAGTATTTAAAACTACATGAGATCTACATTTACTGTTCCATTACTTGAATCAATCTCAGAAATATCAAATTCTCATTTATTGCTGAATCTCCTACTCTTGTTCATCATCTCTCTTTACTTTCTCATTTATTGTAAATTATTTTTATAAAGAGAGTGAGTATTTCTCATTAATACTCTTCATTTATTGTATTTAAGGGTGAGTCACCATTTATCCTTTGAGTGAGTGAGTAAATCTCATCAAATAAGAGTTCAAGAGAGATTATAAGAAAACAGAAACTTATTTTCGTAGGATCTTCTTGAAGCTGTTTTAGGTTTGTGAATGTGCCCGTAAACATTTAGCTTATTCAAGCGGAGTCTTGAAGATTGTAAATACTTGGAATACGTCCGTAAAGTATTCTGAATAGCAAAAATACTAACGGGAGAACTTAAGGAGTGGACGAAGGTTTGGAAGAAGCCGAATCATTATAAATCCTTGGTGTCCGGTTCAATCTCTCTATCCTTAATTTTGTAATTTTTGTATTGCTTCAATATTTGATTATCTTGTTTTATTTGTTTACAATCTTAAAAAAAATTTGAAAAGATTTTTAAATTGTTATTTTTTTTAAAAACCCAATTCACTCTCTTCTTAGATTGACTAGAACTAACAAATTTTATTTTTAATAAAATTGTTTTTTTGTTTTATGATAATCTTAATGAGTAATAAATACAATATCGTTTCTTTAAATGTTATGCATGGTTATTTTTTATTCTGTACAGTATTTAATCTGGTATGTAGCGTACGACTTACGCACAGAAGACCGGATTATAGGTTCTTGTGAAATATAATTTTTAATTCATAGTTTAGATGGAATTAAACAAACCATCAGTACGACTGTAACACAGAGTTTTAGTAGGCCTATCTTGATTACGGGGAATAGATAATAGCGTTGTCTATTGTTTCGACTCGCTGTGTTAGTATACTTTGTATGTATTGAACGGGCCACATTGGGGTAAATAATTTTATATTAACTATATAAATTAATTCACACCCCAAGAATATTATGAGTGCTTATACTCCTAATTTTAAAATAATTATTATTTATGTATATTGGATATTCGTTATTTTAATTCATTAGAAAGTACGATTTTTTATAGGTCAATACTCCTAGAGAGTTGGATACCAGTATTAATTATATGGTGAATATTAATTATTGATGGAATACACGTCACGATTATTCGGGATTGACGATACCCCTTTAAGGAAGCTTATTAATTTTGACCGGGTCAAACCCTACAGATGGATTTAATTATCCGGTCGTCAAATAAATTAAGCGGAAAGGTTTAAGAAATTTTAAAGATACCAATTAAATTTAATTGTCAATAATTAAATTTAATTAGCGGGTATCGAGAATCTTAACGTAGATAGACGGGTTAAGCATTTATTAACAGGAGCGGGAATAATCGATTTTGAAAATGTAACTGAGAGTGCAATTACGATTCTTTAGTGGTATAATTTGTAATTTATGTTTTTATAAAATTGTCTCAGGAGAAGGCGGATTTTCATAATTACATTAAAAATTCAAGTTATTTTTACTCTACTGGTCCCTACTGTACCCTTTTATATATGCGATTTTACTAAATCCTAATCATAACTCGTCTTTCAATACTAAGTTTCCATATAAAACTAAAGTTGATTAGTTTAGCAGGTTCAAGATTACGAAAGATCGTAACCCACTCTACGTTCGTGACTCATATTCGAGAATACAGTAAAAGGGTTAGATTGGAGCTTCAACTTGGTATTTACAAACTCGTAATTGTAGCAGTAACCAAAATCATTCTACTAAATTTCAAAAAGTATAATCCCAAATCTAATTTTGAGAGTACAAGTTTTATTTTAATAGTTCGATATCAAAAGGTTTTAAACTATAGCTTGTTTCGGTTATTGCCCGTCCAGTATTTTTTTATCAAAAAATTATATTCAAATCAATAATTTTGGTAATTTGCCTCCAACAGGAGTTAATAGCTAAAAGTACTTGTCAGTAATAATAGCAAGAAGTGAAAATTATCGGATGTGGTCAAGAAGGAATGAATTTTTTTACATAATAAGTGAAAATACATTATTTTAAAAAAATCAATAAATTTTTAAAACTACTTATATTTTTTTTTTCAAAAATAAAAATAATTATCAAAAATATTTTATTTACCATTTACACAAAATTTTAAAACAAGAATAAAAAAACAATAAACATAAACGTAACCATGTGAGCCTCATCACGGATAAAATTATAAAGATTTACGCAATTTAGCCCACATAGATTTATGTTTGCAAGCAAAAGAAATAATCTACTATATTTTATGAAAACTACAAATATGAGATCAAAAATACTTAAAATATTCAATGCCTAAAAATCAAACCTTGAAACAAATCTTGTTTTTTCGGTAATGAGTCACCCTAATGCTCATAATTTTTTTTTTTTACTTTCACTATATCTCTATTAATATATTCATTCTCTACACACCTACTAGAATTATCAAAATTTTTATTTTTAAGCCAGTTAATTATTGAAATTCTATTTCTTATTTAATTATTAAAATCTTACAACCTATTAAACTTCTAATGCCTTCATGATTTCACTCCAACTCATCAAATACATGTAAAGTAAATTTATGATTGCATGCGTCTATAGAATACAACATACACATCTAATTATTTTTACATTGGCTTAGATTTTATAACTCACTCGTAAAATAAGTATTGTCGATGTCAATTCTGTCATTATCTTCAATCAATCATACTCAAACCAACATGCCATTTGTCATTATCATCCCCGAATAAAATAAAAGCACAACCATATATATATCCAAATAAAAAATTAAAAAAACTTACGTGGTTCGACCAATATTAGTCTACGTCCATGGACAAGATAAATAATTAACTATATTCTATAGAGGTTATAAACATGATATCAAAATTACTAAAAAAATTCTTTATACCCAAAATTTGAGATTTGAAATAAATCATGTTTTTTTATCATGAACTGCTTTGGTGCCTTCGATATTTTTTTGCTTCTCATTACATCTCTACCATGTTGATTTATTCTCTACAAGGTTGCTAAAACTTTTAAAATACTTATTTAATAACATTTATATACTTAGAACCTACTCGCAGTGAACTATAAAACAATATCTATATTTAATATAATTCTAAAAAAATAAAAAGAGTTCTTTTTATAAAAAAATTACAAAATAGAAAATTTCTTAAATATTAAAATTTAGTGTACAGTGTATAATTATTGGGTACACAATATTAAATCGAAAATGAAAAATTACAAAAATTAAAAAAATTTCAAATTGAGAACTTTTTCAACTAATATTTAAAATGAGAAATTATTGGTAAATGTACTAAAACGAAATAAACTGAGAAATTTATCATTATAGAAATGACAAAAAATATGACCTTGTACTTATATATATATATATTGCTACCAAGAAAAGTGAAAAAAATAAATATTATGAAATAAAAAATAATTATATGTACATTGTTATATTTTAATTAGGATTAAAATCATCTCGAATTATTATTAATTTAAAATAAAATCTTATAAAATAGTAAAAAAAAAAAAGCTGAATTTATTACTAAATAAGTATTACAAATAGAGTCATGCTAAGCTTACCCATGGAAACGACGGAATTTTATGACCGATTGCCCACCAAGATTTCACGTAAAAATTTTATAAAATAAAATTAGATTAAGCACCACATAATATTAGGGTATTTTGAATATTTTGTTTTTGAAGATATTTTTATAATAAGAATAATTTATTTTATAGTATTTATTAATTTTATTACTCAAATAAAAAGTTAAGTTAATTAGATATTTGTAACTATATGATCTTATTATATTTATTTATCACTGTTTTTTGTAAAATTATATTACTATTCATTTGTATTTTAACAAATGTGATTTACTTACAATTCTACTAATATTCAATTAATTTCCTTGTTTGCACAAATAATCTAATTAATAAATACTATATAATATATAATTTTAATCATAAAAATATATTTAAGAAAAGGGTAATGCTAATGTCTAGATTAGATTTTTAGTTTCTAAAACCTCACTAAAACTTTTTTTTTTCAATTTTGTTACATATTTTAGAAAAAAAAATTACTTTAAAATTTTTATAAGAGTTTTTATTGTCTTTAGTGAGCTTTTAGATTTGTTTATTACGAAGAAACAAAAAATTTAAAAAGTTAGACCCATCGAAAAAATAAAAAAGACTAGAAAAAAAAAAGAAAAAAAGTTTATTAACTTTTAATTTTTTTTAAGTTCATTGATTAGGTAAAAAAATAATTTTTTTAGTCATGTTTAAATTAGATAATTTTTTTTTCTTTTCATACATCAAATATATGAGAAACTTCTCATATATTATAAAAGGAGAATATTCTCATACACAAATATTTTATGAGAAACTGCTCATGTATTAGAAGATGAAAATATTCTCATACACAAGTATACTATGAAAAACTTTATAAATATCTATTACATAAAAATATTCTCATGCATACGCATGTTATGAGAAAACTTTTAATATATCATATGATTAGAATTTCTCATACACACATGCTATGAAAAACTTACCATATTTAGGTCCATCTTTATATTGGTCAATACTATTTTTGCCTCTTAATCCTGATTAAGCGAGACTGCCAAGTACAGTACTATCTCATTCCCGTATAGAAATTGCAACCAAACGTTAACATCTTTGTAGCCCTAAAAAAATTTTATTTATAAGTTGCACATTTAATTTAAAACAAAAAATAATAAAATTAACAAAAATATGTATGAAAAGTTTCTCATAGTATGTATAAGAAAGTTTGTCATACTTAAAAAAAAATTTAGATTGAAATTTTTTTTATTCATAAGTTACTCATTTTATTTAAAATTAAAAAAAACAAAATTAAAAAAAATATGTATGAAAATTTTTTCATACTTGAAATAATTCACATTTTTTACAAGTTGCATCATTTTATTTAAAAGTAAGAATAAAAAAATTAAAAATAAATAAGTATGAGAAATTTCTCATACTTAAAATAGTTCACATTTTTTATAAGTTGTTTATTTTATTTAAAATTAATAATAATAAAATTTTAAAAAATACGTATAAAATGTTTTTCATACTTGAAATAGTTCACATTTCTTATAAGTTACTCATTTTATTTAAAATTAATAATAAAAAAATTAAAAAAATAAGTATGAAAAATTTCTCATACTTGAAATAGTTCTCATTTTTTTATAAGTTGTTCATATCATTTAAAATTGAGAATAAAAAAATTAAAAAAAAATAAGTATGAGAAATTTCTCATGTTTGAAATAGTTCTTATTTGTTTATAAGTTGCTCATTTCATTTAAAATTAAAAATGAAAAAATTATTAAAAAAATAAGTATGAAAATATTTTCATACTATGTATAAGAATATTGTCATATACATACGTGATATGAGAAATTTCTCAGATATACGTACAATGATATCAAAACTTAAAATACATGTCATTTTGTTTGATGATAACAAAATTATTGAGATTTTTATTTAATTTATTTTGAACTTTAAGACAAAAGACAAAACCCAACTTTAAACTTCTTGCCAAACAAGAAATTAAGTTAATTAGAACTTCTTAAAAATAAATTTTAAAAAGTTGTTTTTATATTTTTATATATTTTTATTTTTAGTATCAATATTAATTAATAGATCTCGATGAATAAATTGTAAAAGTATACATTTTCTGGTAAACAAATGCATACAATAAAATTTTAAAATGCTTTAGAGTTGACTTTTAAAAAATAAAAAAACAATATGTGAGACCATGAGAGTAAAAAAATGATCATTAAATCATTGCGGGTCAATATAAAGAGTTATTACGTCTTTAAATCTATAATTTAAAATATAAAAATTTGAAAGTAATCACAGTTTTATAACTAAATTATTAAAAATAGTGACATAAATTTTATTGACACTCATTATACTTTTCAATAGTTTTAACATTTTTTAAATATTTTATAATCGAGATTATTTATTTTGTACTGTTTATTTAGTAAATCATTCGTGTAAAAAAGTAATATTAATCAGATATAGGTAATTTTATGAATAGATAACATTTGTTAAAAAACAAATGAATTGTAAATATAATATTAGGAAAAATATTAATAAATAAATATAATTAGATCATATAGTTATAAATATTCAATTAATTTAATTTTTTTATGTGAATAATAAAATTAATAAATAATATAAAATAAATAATTCAAATTATAAAAACATGTTAAAAAAATAAATAATTCAATAGAGCACGTCACGATTTATGTTTCAACCCACATTATTTTATAATTTTTCAAATCTAAGAGGATAAACTGGATAATTTTCTTCGATACTTTTTTTTTTTTAAGGACGACTAGGATTACCGTTACAAATATGACCATCTACCGAATCTCCCAATAAATCCTAACCCTTGCTCCAAGTCAACTTTTATGGCAAAAGAGAACAAAACATAGAGAATAATCAAAGGAAGGAATACATCGGCCAACATCGAGCGGCCCGCCAAGCCGAAGGCCCAGGCCCAACAGATTTAAGATTCAGCCCGAGAACCCTTCGCTGCTCAAGCTTTGAATGGACTGGACTGCTCTAGTTTCTGGCTTATGGAATTATTAATTTTAATAGATAATATTTAATAACATCAAGACTATTATTTATTACAATTTAGGTTTGGGAAATAACATATTAAAATATTACCGTTAATTAGTTAAATTTCACCGTTGATCTTATCTTACATACTTAAATTTATATCTTTTATTGATTTATATCGATATTTTAGGATAACAATTTCATCGAAAACATCCCAAAAAATAGATTTTATATGTCAAAGAAAACATATAATAGACTATTCGTATGATCAAAAATTCATTTGATTGAATCAGATAAATAAGAGTGCACCGTAACAATCTTAAACACGCCACGTAAACATATAAGTGGAATATTGAAAAAATAAAATAACGATATAACTAAGTTTTACTAATATTTTTAACGCCGTTAGTACAGAATGTAAAATCTGATACCGACAATAAAAACATAAATGAGTGTAGTGTCATTTTAGAAATATCGAGAGAGGTTCTCGAAATTTTTCTAAATCTGAGGAGAGTTGAGTATAATTTATCCTAATTATTTTTATTTTTAAAAAATATAAATAGTTAAAATTTACTAAATTCTTGTAAATAAAAAATATATATTTTTACTTATTTTATCTACAAATTTATTCTATCATTCGTTCTTCACCATGTTTGACAATTACTTCGACTGCTACATCCGACAATCACATATGGTTGTCGTATCTGACTACCAATTTCAACTATCATCACTACCTCTTGTTATTATCACCGATTACTACTTTCGACTACTGCATTTGCCCACAATCTTCGATTACCACTTTTTAAATAATTATGGATGAAACATGTTTTTATTTTTGTTTTTTTATAAAAATAAGTAAAATTATATTTTTTGTTAATTATAAACAAAAAAAAACTTGTAAATATTACCAAAGAGGGCTTTAGCTTTTTTTTATAATTTTTGTTTTCAAAACTACAAGAAATAAGAAAGAAAAAGAAAACAGGAACAATATAAAATAGAAAGGTTTATTCTTTGAAAGATGCTTTCTTTGATTAAACCCTCACTGTTTCTGAACTGGACATTCGCCCCCCCATGTTGACTCACTATTACGTACCAAGCAAATGCTATATTTTTAATAAATAAAAATATTAGATATTTATTAAATTAATTTTTTTTATTTTTTATTTACTTAATTAAATTAAATTAATATTATCTTTCTCAAATTATTTTTTATTAGATTATTAGCTAAGAGCATTGCATAAAGATTAATTACTTTAAGATCTTATTTTAATAATTTATTTTGAAATAAATTTTATATAATAAACTGTTATCTATGGAGTCCTCGTTTAAATATTTAATATGTTTTTGAATATTTATGCCCTTATGTGTTATTATGAATATTAAATGCATATATATATATATATATATACATATATATATATATATATTTACGTAAGTTTAGCTATAAAAGTTATATATTTCATTATAATAATGCGACAAGATATAACGGTACGAATCTCATTTACTATTTATAATAATTATATTTCATAATTAATAGTTTGATATAGTATATCATTTTCAACTAAAAATAGCACTATGTATTTTTTAGAGTTTGTTTACGTAATTGTTGTGGAAAGTTAAAGTATAACAATTAAAAGTCTCCATTTATTGTGTTCATCTATTTGTTTTATATATAAATGAGAATAGTTGTTACAGAAAATGATCACTATTACTCTTCATGAGAATAATTGTTACTGAAAATAATAACATTGTTATTCGTTATGATAACTTTATTACAAAAAATAATAAAACGCGAAATATGAATATGATAATTTTATTACAAAAAATAAAAATGTAAGAATATAATAATTTTATTACAAAAAATGATAAAGCTGTTATTTATAACGAATTATATTTGATAATGAGATTTGATGTTATGTGAAATAATAACTATGCTACGCGAAATAAAAATATCTAGATACTATATTAACAAATGTGATTACTCACCATAAAATCAAAATAAATCACTATATATATCTAATTACTAAAACAAAATATGTACAATTTTTATATATTTATTTATATCTATTTATTTATCATAATTACATATGTAACTTAAATATTTAATATATATAAAATTATCATAATTATATATTTTAAGATCGCTTGTTATGAAAAATATACATTACTAGTTAATATGACAACTACAATAAAAAAGACTCGGACTCATTTTAAAAATATTTTAAGTATAACATATAAAAATAAAATCTAATGAAATAATAGTTTAAAGTTTGATCTGATTTCAAAAAAATAACCAAAATAAATCTTAAACCAAATCACGCAGCACGCCGTGACTTCCTAGTAATTAGTCGTCACTAGGACTCATCTCACCTCTATCATGATAATTCAAACTTTTTTATTTTCTAGGATTTGTGGAATAAATTATTTATATAAAAAATAAATTTAATCAAATAAAAAATAACTGTACTTGTAAAACAAAGATCACATTTATCTTAAAAATTATAAATAGTAAATGTTATTTTGGAATAAAACTATTTATTATTTAAATATGAAACTAATCAAATCATGTCACTGTTGGGATTTTAATGGCTTGAATCCCCTACGCAATAGAAATAGGAGTGTAAGCTACGATCCACACAAATAAATAGAGAACAAGAACAACCAGAAGAGACAAGACAATATACGTGATTCGACTGGCTACCTACCTCCACGGGACAAAAAAAAAAATATACTATTATTAATAAATATTACAATCACACTCTCTCACACTCATAATGTATCTGTGGTATCAAACTTGAGCATCTTATCGTCTTTCTCTACACTTTCTATCCTTATCTCATAGCCTCTTAGGTGTATAAACGTTCTTAGATTTCTATGAAACATAAAATCATTATATATTAAGCCACTTCAGGTCAAAATTTAACTCTAGTCGTCGCGTGGAAAATTGCTGTTGTGCCTAGATCACTCGAGTGATTTTTAGATCGCTCGAGCGGTCAAAACATGCTCTCGGTTTCTTGTCTGCAGAGACCCACTGCGCAGGCGGTCTTTTCACCGCTCGAGCAGTCAACCCAACTTTTGATTTTTCTTTAGGCTCAACAGAAACTGTTTTAACCTCTTTTCAGCATTTCAACTTTGTCCGGCTGTCCCACCGACCTTAGATACCAAAATTCGAGATACCAAACCAACAATCTCTACCTTGACTTGAATTTCTGAACCATCACCATCTTGAAGATCTACTAGTCGCCTCGTCATGCATCTCTTTCATAGGTATGGGTGCTTCACCCTCTATGTTCATCAAATTGAATGAACTTTGACCAAATTCAAGCTACATTTGAATTTGACCTTCTTTCAATCAATAGTCTTCCCATTCTTGGATAGTCTTCCAAACTCTAAACTATCAGTCTTCTGTGGTAATTCCACCTTCTCTAACATTGCTACTTGCCCCTGATCCTTTCTTGATCTGCCTATAGCCTTCTGGTAAGACGAAGGGTCCCCACAACACTGTTCTTACTACTGTTGACTTGAACCATGACCATCCATTTTTCTGGGTGAACTTGTCTGACTGAACTCCACATTGACTTCTGCACTCTTCTCTTGACTTTCTGACTTACTCTGCTTGTCAACCTGACCAAACTCCAAACATCTGTGTCTCGTGTCATCGCTGCTAGAATCAGTCTGTGTGATAGTAGTAACTCCACCTGTCACCATGTCCCCTACCAATCTGTAGAGATTCCCAATTTTCTGCTCTTTCATGATAATTATAGCTCATTTGCTAACTTTTATTGCTCCACCTTTTCATGTGTACTCGAAATCTAAAGAATCCAATGCCTCTAAATAAATCAAATTTTTTTTAATCCTGGAACATACCTGACATTCTTTAAAACCCTTTACAAACCCGTCAAACATTCTTATTTTCACTGTACCTATTCCAATGGCTTGACAGACCGTGTCATTCCCCATTAAAACTGTACCTCTGTTGCACGGCTTATACATTTCAAACCGTTATTTGGTGGGACACATATGGTATGAGCATTCTAAATCTAATATCCATGACTTTAACAAAAAATCAAAATATGAAGAAACTAAAAGTGAATCTCCGTCTACCTCATTATCTGATAATTTTTTGGCAAAATTGACAAATTCTGCAGACGCTTTTTCACTCTTATTTTCTTCTAGATGTTGCTTCAATTATTGGCACTAACACTTGAAGTGACAAGTTTTGTGGTAATAGCAGCATTCCATATTCTTCCTTGCACGTGACTTAGACCGAGATCTCCCTCTATTGGAACCCTCATGACTGGATCTACTTCTTTTTCTGCTTGACTCAAACTTAGCCAACAACAGTCCATCTGCATTTAATTCACCATCCTTCTTCATCTTCTTATGTGACAAAAGAACACCAGTGACCTCTTCAAGTTCTAGAGTGTTATTTCCGTACATCAGGGTCGCTACCAGATGATCATAGGATGTTAGAAGTGATGCTAATAGGAGTATCACCTTATCCTTATCATCAACTTTTACTCTAAACCTAGATAACTGTGTGGTGAGCATATTAAACACGCTGAGATGTTCTAAAAAGTTTGTACTTTCTCTCATCTGCACTATATATAGTTTCTTTTTCGTGTATAACTTATTGGCCAATTTTTTTTTCATGTAGAGACCTTCCAGCTTTTGCCAGATCTCATGTGCCGTCTCCACATCAATCACCCTATGAATAACATCATCCCCCAAATTTAGTAGAATCAAACTTATAACCCTAGCGTTAAGTTTCTCTCAATCGTCGTCAGTCATCTTCTCTTGCTTCTTTGCCTTGCTAAGTAATGCCTTGTGGACACCTTACTGGATCAACAAATCCTTTATCCACCCCTGCCACAAGGAGAAGTTATTCTTTTCGGTAAACTTCTCGAATTCATACTTGATGTTCATCATCTCTACTGTAATCTTGCGACCAAGCCTTTAACCTCGCTTTGATACTAGTTGTTGGGATATTAATGGCTTGAATCCCCTACGCATCAGAAACAAGAGCAGATATTACGATCCACACAAATCAAATAGAGAACAAAAACAATCAGAAGAGACAAGACAATATACGTGGTTCGACTAGCTAGTTGCCTCCACGGAATAAGAAGAAAGAATCTACTATTATCAATAAGGATTATAATCACTCTGTCTCACACTCACAATGTATATGTGG
This sequence comes from Heliamphora exappendiculata, assembly GCA_034768845.1. Classification (NCBI taxonomy): domain Eukaryota; kingdom Viridiplantae; phylum Streptophyta; class Magnoliopsida; order Ericales; family Sarraceniaceae; genus Heliamphora; species Heliamphora exappendiculata. Next base: position 21,604 of record JAOTRH010001684.1, read on the forward strand.
CCTTAAGCTTGAGTCTCTTACCGTCTCTCTACACACTCTCTAGCCTTCTCTTTGAGTCTCTTTAGTGTATAGACGTTCTTAGATTTCTATTAAACATAAAATCCTTATATATTAAGCCCCTTAAGTCAAAACTTAACCCTAGTCGCCGTACAAAAAATTGCTACTCGCCTTGACCGCTGAAGCGGTCAAAACATGATTTCGGTTTCTTGTCTGCAGAGACCCACCGCTCGAACGATCTTTTCACTGTTCGAACGATCAATCCAATTTCTAATTTTTCTTCATACTTAACAGAAACTATTTGACATTTTTTCAACATTCTAACTCTGTTTGGTTGTCCCATCGATCTTAGATATCAAAATTCGAGACACCAAACTAATAATAATTACAAGACATCTGAGAGGCCCAATTGGGAATTCAAGTGAGAAAAATCAAGTCCCTTTAGGATTAAATTACATTAAAATTTTTAATAAATTCAATCTCAAGATTAAATTACATTAAAATTTTTAATAAATTCAATCTCAAACTATAAAATATCAAACGAGGCCCAAAGACTTAGGAGTCTTTGCAAACTATAAATGGATGTCGATGAATAGTTATATTTCATCGCCACCACAAGTCATCAAAGTTTCTTCACCACAAGTCATCAAAGTTTCTTCTAGACAAGGATGGTCAAGATTGCAACATGCTATTCAATTACTACACTGACTGAATTTGGAGATATATATATATAAGGAAAGGAAGAAAAGAAAATGTAAATATGAAAATAAGAATGCAAATAATTGAATAATGTTAAATTTATTTATTTGATTCCCTATATCCAGCTTTTATTTGGTAAATTATTTCGAATTCATAATATTTTAATGAGGACAAAAAAAAATCAATATCAATATATTTTTAAAAATAAAATTTACTATTTTACAAATATCAAAAAAATTTATGTAAATATCAAATACAATTTTTACTTCTTTTTGATAGTTTCAATAATTGTCATTAACATATTTCACCTCTTTAACATTCTCTCTATTTATTGGAGATATGCATCTTTCCTCTTTCTTTCCACTGCATAACTTTTAAGATTTTTCTCAAAGGGAGGGAAACGATGATAGTAACATCCTCTAATCTCCCTCTCCCCATATCTCCATCTCTCTCCTCTTTTCTCTTTTCTTTTGAATTTCCCATATGATCTCCTTTCTTTTTCTATCTTGTTCTATTTTGTGTATAATTTGTGTTTATTTTATTTTCTACTCATTTGCTCCTTACTTTTCTGTTTTCTTAGGATAAGCACTTTTAGATTTAAATATCTATTAAATTGACAAAAATAGAACGACATTGTTCACACCAAAGTTGAGGCTAGATAGCTACCTCGACCTTCAATAAATTTTTATACGAGAGTTAAATAGAGACTACAACGTTATTTTTCCTAGTTATGAAAGAAGAATGACATTGTGCTGGTCATAGAGATTGAGTCCTATCTTTAATTTTTTTTTAAAAAAAACTATTGTGTTTTAATGACGACTAACTGTGTAGAAATTTGATTTCCTTCTTGTGCGAGAATTTTCTCCTTTCTACATGAGATATCTCTCTTTTCCTTTTAAAAATTGTCTTGCATTTCATGTAGCTCTTTGTTTGACTTTATGCTAAATTTGTAATGCATTTAGAAATGCTAACCTTTTTTAATATAAAAAATAAAAAATTCTCACCATATAATAGATGAAATCTCAATTCTATGATCTTGAAATTCATAGACAACTGCACAAAATTTTAGATACAAAATGAAGTGACAGTTCATCCAACCATTGTGTGTTGAAATAGAAATCTTCATTCATGGAGATTATCAAAATTTCTTACATTTCCCCTTTGCAATAATTCAGTTCCATGACTCATAAAATAATATTCAACTGTCAACATCATTCAATTATCCTTCAGATATGTATGGTCGGCAATGAATAACACACTTTTTGCAATCAGCGTAGTAAAGTATAAATTAGGGGTGTAAAAATGGCCCACGACTTGTCTGGAGCTTATTACTGTGCGGGCCCAGCCTGGTCCAATCAAGTCCGAGCCTGACCCAAACTTGTACTGTACATTTTTCGGGCCTGGACCACCCTTCCACAGCCCGTGGGTCGAGCCGACCCAGCCCGAGGCCCGCCCGCCTATAGGCCTGCCCACGGGCTAGTAATTGGGCGCAGCCCGAAACTCTCCCAATGGTCAATTTTTTTTAAACGGCCCGGATCACTTTGCATTCAAAATCAACGGCCCAGATTTAACTACCGTTGGACCCGACCCGGCCAACAACTAGTTTTAATTTTTTTTTAAATTTACATACTTTTCTTATAAATTGAGCCCCATATTTTTCATATTTTTCATTCAAATAATTCTATACTTTTTCTACTCTTTTCTCTCTAATTACTCGATGATTCGTGAATTGACGATAATCGAATTCGGTGATATTCGGGTTCGGTGCAATTATTGACGAATCAATAAGTGAAGATCAAGAATCAAGATCAAGATCAAAACACAAATCGATCGAGATCAAGATTAAAGATCAAAATTTTTTAATTCGATTTTGCTTTATTTTTTACAATTTAATTTATTTTTTACAATATTTAATTAAATTTTGAATACATTTTTTTAAATTCTAATTAATTTCTTTAAAAAATTAAATTTTATTTCATTT
>JAOTRH010001705.1:0-24275 GCA_034768845.1 Heliamphora exappendiculata
AAATTTCTAATGTTCCCATCAACTTTATTTAAAGGCCTGTCTTACCAAAATTCTTTTTCCCAATCAATCACAATCGTTTTATATTTAGCTTGCCTTTGGGATTCTCAACCACTTTTTTTTTTAAATTTTATCTTTGAGTGATTTTTTTAAAAAAAATTATTTTATCGTAAAGAATTAAAAATAAAAAGTTTATACATGATGAAAAAGACACTTAACGACCTCTAATTAACTTTTTTGATATTTAACAATTTTTTTTTAGATTTAACCAAAATATACCTGTTCTCTAAGTTTGTCTTGTCACAACAAAGTTAAAAAGGAAAATAATAAAATCAATTAAAAATAAAAATAATAAAAAATAAAAAATAAGATGTATTCTCAAAAACTAGTCCGAATGGTAGCTTACACTACATCGGTTGTGTTTAGCATTGTTAAAAATAATTATTTAAATATTATAATTTGTAGTAAAAGTTATAAATGTTTGGTAGTTGAAATAGAACAAAAAATAACTATAAATTATAGAAAAAAGTTAAAAATTATTAATAGTACCTTTAATAGAAGCACCCATCTACACATTTATATATACGAGTATGTCTATATAACAACACAAAATGATTTGATATAACATTTATATAAGTATTAAAAATTCACCATTAAAATGAGATAAATTTAAAATTTTCATTTTGTTCTCTCTTCTCTCTAATGCTCTTATATGTAAAAAAGTTTTTTAAAAAAATCATTGATATTACTTCTCTTTTTACTAATTCAACAAAAAAATAATTTAAATTATATTTTAATTATTATTTTTATCTCCATAAATAATTAAACTAATAAAGTTATATTTTTAATTAAGTGTCTAAAAATTAGCTAATTAACTTATTATCAAATTATTAGTATTACTTTTTATTTTACTTTTAAATTATTAAAATTAAATAACGGAGTGACTTTAGACATATGTAATAACTAGTATATAAAGGAAAAGAACTCATTTAGTGTTCTCTTTCAAATGAAGTCATTTAAATTTTTGGTTATCAAAATACTATTGCTTACTATTATTTTAAAGAGTAAATTACACCTAAACTCCCTTATTCATTTGAAATCACATTATTATTTTTATATATTTAAAATATTATTATATTCTCTTACTTCATAAAATATACTTTATAAAATAAGTAATAATCTACTCTCTCCGTTAGTTAACCATCAATTGACTTAAAAAAATACATGGTATTAACAAAAAAAATAAATAAATTAAAATACCAACTTTACCCTTATATACACCATCTCCCACCGACAACCACATTTCAATCCGTACCACCCTTCACTAAACAGCACCGCGCTAGAACCCCCATTCCCCTTAATTACCCCACGCAGGAAACCCGATGCAGAAACTCCTTTCCCCTCACCCTGCACTAGAACCCTCTCGCGCCGGAAACCCCCATGCCAGAACTCCTTTCCCTCACCCCACATTGGAACCCCCTCGCTGAAACCCCTCTCCTCACCCCACAGTCGCATCCCAACCACTACCGCCGCCTCTTCTTCCATTGTAAACCCCACCCAACGCCCCAACACTTCAAATCGCATAACCACAATCTCAATTGCATAACCACAATCTCAATTAAATCCCTAATTTTGCAACCACTGTATTAATGATTGGGTTGTTGGGGTTGATTGTGGTCTATGCAAATTAAGGAGAAAGAGAGAAGAAGTGAATGGGTTATGGTAGATGATATGTCTTTGGCAGAGAGACTAAGTGGTGGTGATGGAGCCTGTGATGGGAGAGTGTGTATTGAGGTGGCGGGTTGAAGATGAGGAAATAGGGGGCTGGGGTAGGTGCAGTGGCGGTTGAGAGAAGGGGTTAGGGAGGGAGCGGCGGTGGCCGGAAAAAAAAAATGGGGTTGAGGGGAGATTAGAAACAAAGAGGAGGAGACGTGGGGGACTAAGAGTAATGTGGTCATTCTATCATTTAGTTAACGGTGTTAATAACGAGTGACAATGGTATTTCAAAGAGTACGAAAAAGACAAATATACAATAATATGTATAGATGTAATTTACCCTATTTTAAATTTAAGATTATGTGTATTTTTTGTTATACCCAAAATACTTATCAAATTTTTTTTTACTATTTAATTTTAAAATTATAATTGCTCATAATTTAAAAATTAAATTATTTTACTATTTATTTTTTTTTACTATTTTACTTTTTGAATACCTATTTACATACGTATATATATACCAATCGCTAATATATATAAAATTGTGAAATCAAAATAGAAGTTCACTAGCATTTTCAATGTTAATTACCTTCACTGCACTCACCAATAAAGAGGAAAGGGTAGAGCTCTTTTCTTTTTTCTTTTTTTTTTTTATGGATTTGACCATTTTAGTTGAGTTAATTTTAGATTTAAAATAGGCTCATTTTAATATTTTGCATTGTTAAATTTATAATTAATTAAATTTTAGTCTCATTTTAGAAGTATGTAAAAATTTTAGTCGTATCAATTTTTTTTTATTAGGTTTAGTTCTTTTTTTAAAAATTTTGAATTTTTGGTTCTAATATGCCCTTTGTCAATCGGTGACATATTTTCTCTTTAAATATAATTGTAATATTAGCTATAAATTCGCCTAAAATCACAATAAAAGGACAGTTCTTCTCTCTCACAGTCCTGAATTGAAAAATATGTAGGAAAGAGATTAGGGAGAATTACTTGAAATTTCATCCTCTACAGTTCCTCCTCTTCCGCCGCCCCTCCTCCACCGCCTTCTGCCCATCCTCCTCAGCTGCCCCTCCTTCGTCAGCTCCTCATCATTCGTTGTCGCTCCTCCTTGTCCTCTACTCCACCGTCGTCGCTTCCAGATTAGTCGGCGCCGTCCACTTCGCGTCACCGATCTTCTAGATCTGGACCACCAACTCATATCTTGTCGTCACCGTCGTTCCTTACCATCGCCAGTCACCGACTCTAAATCTCGCCATCGTCGCCGCTTGTTAACTCTGTCTCTCCCTCTCTCTAATTTGTATGAGATTTGATCCTTCACCATCTATCTGACATGGTGTTTCTAGTTCACCATCACCTCTCTTCCTCTTTTTTCTCTACCAACAATAATAATTTTTTGATACATATTTTCTATACGATCAGTGTGCAACTGATACAATTATCAGTTGCAAATTCTGTGTTGAATAATTTTAAAAATACTTTTCTGTTGAACACTGAAAGAGATTGTTTGATTTATGAAATATGCTATTTTTAAAAAATCTTTGCAAAAATTTCAAATTAGGGGAGAGAGAGAGAGAGGGAGAGAGAGAGAGACGCCATCTTTGAAATTTTTTTAAAAAATATTTCAAATCAAGAAAGATAATATCTTTAATATGAATATATTAGACATAGTAAAATAATCTTATACCTGATGGAATCTAATCTATTAAAAAAAATGTGTTTGGACTAAATCTAACACTACTATAAAAAAGATGACTAAACACAAAATTTTTCTTAAATTTATTTATTGTTTCAAGTGTATAAATTATTTATACAAAAAAATATATTTATGTCACCTTTTTTTTTAATTATTATTATTATTATTATTATTATTTGTAACGGCGACATCACCACTTCGCTATGATCAGCGTTTGTAAACTTTTTGATGATGTAATGTTATTAATAAACGGTTTCGATCACTGATAAATTATAGACGTGAATGATACATACAATACGTGTGCAATTTAAATTTATTTAAATATTTAAAAATAATACATTTATTTGATATCGTAAAATTAAATTTAATATACAAATTTTATTTTATACTAATAATCCACATATAATAAATTACCCCCAAAAAAATTATTTTAAAAAATCCACATAGAATAAAAATAAAAATAAAAAAGAATTAGAGAGAAAATCACCATTGCCAATAGTTTTGCAATGAAAATCACGTGTTTAGATTTTTTTTTATCATACCATGTTTTTTGCTTTAAAAATTATAACATGAAAAATAATTCATCCGAAGATTTTTTGTTTTTGTTTTTTTAAATATTTTTTACAATATAAAGTAAATGTATTATCTTTTTGTTGAATTCAAGTATTTTTTTACAATTATGTTTTATGTTTATGTAATGACCTTTTTTAAGTTTGTGAGAATTGTGTGTAGTCAGAAAAAAATTATGTACATTTGGCCATAAAAAATTGTGTGTGTTTCTTCATTTTTGGTTACTTGATTTTTTTTAATTTTTAATGCAAGAATTATTTGTAGATGTGAACATAGACAAAACTTTTTTGATTTTTTGAAAATTATAACATTTTTTTAATTCAAATCTTCATACTCAAATTCAAACGTTTTTGGTTAGTTTAGATCCTTTTGGTTTTAGGTAGTTAATTTCCTTTAATATGTTGAAATCAATCAGTTGAGACATTTTAGTTACTTTTGATTCTTCTGTCTCAAGAAGTTGTTTATCTCCCTCCCTTCCCCTTTTGTATTGAAAGCATACCTAATTTTTAAATTATGTAAATTAAGATTTTTTAATATTACCATATGTAGAAATGGTGAATTGTAAGTTTAATTCTAAATTGACAATGATGTTTTTTTTACCAATTTAATTATTTTTATGTGTAATTTGCTATTCATGTCCTATTTGTCATTTTTATTACATTATTACTTACAAAAAAATATATTATGTACGTCAAAGAATTTTTGTTCGAGAGTGATATCGTAAAATAAAGAATAATCATCCAGATCAGATGGATGACGTACCAAAACCATCAAATGATACACAAGTCGGAGAATATAATCAATCAATTGAATGGTTGCAATGGGTCAGAGAACAAAATCATTTGCGACAACAACGGCATTGACAATGTCTTAGTGTAGATGCCGTTGCGCAACAAAATAAAGAAAAGAAATAGGCATTCAAAACAAAGAAGACTACATAACATGAGTCTTTAACAAACTGCCCAAAGACTAGAACAACGTCGCCTAACACAACAAATTAGAACGCGTGTGAATCAATCTGAACATTAAAGTCAAAATGAAGATCATTCGTTGGGTAAAATATCTATCATTTCAAAACTAATAATTATCAAAACATAAAAGGTTATGTTATTGTCATCCCACATCTTCCATGACCATTTTATTAACTATTTTAGCATGAGGAATATCGAACTTCATGGATACAGTCCTCGAAGGATTCGAAATATATTGCGTCGACCACGGGATTCACATTTGTCAGCCACTAACTTTGGTGCCACATTCATTGTTGCTCAAAACTCATATCCGCTAGAATGTGGTAGACCTCAACTCACTCATTTGAGGCGTCTACCCTGATATGCACCTATTAATTCTACGTATAAACATGGTGGTACAAGTAGATCGAGAGAAGATGGATCATGCCACGTTCATATAGAAGGAACAACTATGTTATTTATTTATTTATTTTAACTTACTAATATCTACCAATATCAAATAAATCTATTTATGAAAATAATATCATATTATATTTATTTTATAAATTACTTACATAGGAAATATTACACATGCTGACTAATATCGTGGAGAATTCAATGAAGTGGATGTAATTCCAAATGTTCATTCAATTTCTCGACAAAGATATCACAATTGTGCAAGAAATTTTCACCAAAGTAGTCGAGTTCAAAGATTGCAATTGCCAATGCCAACTATATGCCGACATTATCAATCAAGATTGTTCCATCGTGAAACATCAACCATGTGTTGTAATAATGGAGCAACTGATCTATCTCAAATAGTAGCACCGCTTGAGCTGCTTGATATATTATCTGACCAAACTGCTGAGGGTCGACACTTCAAACAGAATATCCATGCATATAATTATGCCTTCTCCTTCACTTCAATGGGGGTTCATATTAACGAAAATCTAGTAGCTAGAAGTCATGGAATTTATACGTTTCATGCACAATGAGCTATCTACCATAAGATTGGAACTCTCTTACTAAACTTAAATGAGAGACCGAGATACTTACAGTTGTACATTTACGATACTGATCAAGAGATTCAAAATCGAATGACTGAAAATGAAAGTCTGCAGAACGAGTTGATTGAGAAGATAACAAGTATTTTAAATGCTTACAATCCATTCGTCCAGACATTTTGTCATTTGGCGCAACGAAAAGATCTACATGAATGTCAACTTTTAATTAAGGAGCAGTCATGTAATATGTGCCATTACAATCTTCCAACATGTTTTGAAGTTGCTGCAGTTTTGGTGGGTGGAGAAGAAGCAAGAAATATAAGGGAGAAGATATATAATTGTTGAAACATTCAGTGGTAGTCTCATTACAGTTCTAGACGTTGCTGGATACTACGACCTAGTACAATATCCTTTGTTACTGCCATATGGGACATATGGCTGGGATGTTAATAGTAAAAATAATAACGGCAAAAAAGTAACGTATTGTGATTTCTATGCATTTTTACTACATGTGAGGATACATATGCAATATAATTTTTTCACTATTCCTTTCAATTTATTTTATTTTTACTTATTTACAACTACTGACATATTACAATGTTAGATCCGTCCCAATGATCAATCACTTCTTATTCGAGGAGGTCGAATCTTGCAACAATATATGGTTGATAATTACGTAAAGATTAAGACCCACAAACTTAGATAGATGCGTGGACATCAAAATGGCATTCGTATTGACTTTTACCAAGGCCTTTTGGACGCCATTCATGTTGGTGAAAATTATGGAGGTATAAGTTATCCATTTTGTCATGAAAACTACTGATTGCAATTCTTATAGCATGTTAATAATTAATCAAAAAATTTATATAGGAAATATTAGTCGTAGAGTTATATTGCCATCGTCATTTGTTAGAAGTCCCCGAGATATGTATCAAATATACCAAGATGCAATGGCATTGGTTCAAAAATACAGTAAATCTAATCTTTTTCTTACAATGACATGTAATTCGAATTGGTCTGAAATCAAAACTGAACTATTACCAGGACAAGTACCAAATGACAACCCCGATTTGGTAGCAAGAATTTTTCGTTCCAAACTTGAAGAGATGAAAAATGACATTTTAACCAAGAATGTCTTAGGAAAAGTCATTGCATATGCATATGTCATTAAGTTTCAAAAAAGGGGTTTACCACATGTACATATGCTTCTAATTTTAGATGAAAATGATAAGCTAAATGCTCTGGATGATTATGATGATATTGTTAGAGCTGAAATTCCAGACAAAAGATTGGAGCCTGAATTGTTCAGTGCAATGCTCAAACACATGATACATGGTTCATGTAGAATGTACAACGAACACTCGCCTTGCATGAAAAATGAAAAGTGTAAAAGGCGATATCCGAACCCATTTGCTCGAGACACAACTCTAGGAATCGATTCTTATCCAATATATCGAATAAGAGAAGGCCAACCAGTACCATTGGAGAATAATAAACAAGTACTGGTGGATAATAGTTGGGTTGTTCCATACAATCCATGGTTGCTATTGAAATATGATTGTCATATCAATGTTGAAATTTGCAACAGTGTGAAAAGTGTAAAATAGTTATACAAGTATGTTTACAAAGGTCCCGACCGTGTTGCACTAGAAATACGCCAAGGCCCTAACTATGATGAAGTGCAGCAGTTCATAGATGGAAGATGGATTTATGCTTCTGAAGCTTTATGGAAAATATTCAAATTTTCAATGACGAGGTTGACCCCTAGCATGGAACGCCTACAAATGCACTTGCCAAATAGACAACAAGTTAGATTTTACACATTTCAAAACATTAAAAATGTTTTATCCGATGAGTACTACTCAAGAACAATGCTTATCCAGTTCTTCCAACTAAATATTGATGATGTTGCAGCAAACTGTTACTTATATCGGGAGATCCCTCAACATTACAGATGGTGCAATCGTGAAAAGTTATGGCGACGGAGACAAAGCTGTCAAAGGGTTATTGGTAGGATCTACACAGTTTCGCCATCAGAAGGGGAGCGATTCTATTTAAGGATTCTACTCCATCATATTCGAGGGCCAAAATTATTTAACGATTTATTGACGGTCAATGGAAATGCATATCCAACATTCAAACAAGCAGCTGAACATCATAGTCTGTTGCAACACGATGATAGAATTAGACAATGTTTATAAAAAACTGCAACCATGCATATGCCATCGACTTTATGAAGATTGTTTGTAACAGTATTGGTGTATTGTGAACCAACATGAGTGCAAAATTTATGGAATGAATTTTATCATTTCATGATCGAAGATTATGTATCTAGCAGTACGAATAATATGTGCGCCCTTAATAGAGCCTTAAGTGATATAAATCGTCTTTTATTGCAATATAATGAGAGCATATTAGATTACAATCTCCCCGAAATTAGAATAGATTTTGACGATCACTCGTCAATTCCAAAGATTATACAAGATGAGCTTTCAATTGTTATTCCTCAAGAAGACTTGGGCTCTATCATGATGTTAAATAGTTATCAAAGTTCTGCATTTCAGTCAATTATGAGGGCTGTCCAACAAAATAATATAGGAATTTTTTGTGTGGATGGTCCTGGGGGAACTGGAAAGACGTACTTATATCGTGCGTTGTTTGCATCCATTAGAAGCCAAGGTCGTATTACTCTTGCAACAGCAACATCAGAAATAGCAGCTACACTTATGCCAGGTGGAAGGACAGCAAACTCAAGATTTAAGATCCCCTTGAATCCCGATCACTCATCAATGTGTTCCGTCACAAACAATCAGATTTGGTTGAACTAATAAGACGGACAACAATCATTCTTTGGGATGAAGCAACGATGACCAATCGTTATGCTATAGAAGCTTTAAATCAAACCTTCTAGGATGTCGTAGGAATAGACACTCCATTCGGTGGAAAAATTATGATATTTGGAGGTAATTTTCGTCAACTGCTTTCAGTCGTCCAAAATGGTACAAAGGCATAAACAATTGCTGCATGTATTGTCAAATTCCCTTTATGGATGAATGTTCAAGTGCTTCGCCTTAAACAAAACATGCGCTCCAGAAATGATGAACAATTTGCTGGTTTTCTTCTTCGGGTTGGAGATGGTTCAGAGCCTGTCATTACAGATGATATGATAACTATACCGACCTCAATGGCAATACCATGGGATGGTGACAAATTAATTGACCAGTTAATAGAAGAAATTTACCCAGGCATCGGTAATCATGCTCTCAATGGAACATATATGGTTGGTAGAGGTTTAATAACGACTTGCGATGAAGATGTGGATCGGCTAAATGAAAGAGTCATTCGGAGATTTCCTGGGCAACCATGGACCTATTATTCTTTTGATAAAGTTAAGAATGACTCCCACAATTTATACCAGCAAGAGTTCTTAAATTCTATTTCTCCAGGTGGTTTATCACCGCAAGTGTTGAATTTGAAACATGGTGCGCTAATTATGCTATTAAGGAACATTGATCCTGCAATCGGTTTGTGTAATGGTACAAGGCTACTTTGTCGCGCTTTGAACAACAATTTTATAGATGCAGAGATTTTAATAGGCTATTTCAAGTGTATAGGAGTTTTTCTTCCACGTATTCCATTAAAGACTCCTGAGAACATAAAGTTGCCATTTGAGATGACTCGCACACAATTTCCTATTCACCTTAGTTTTGCCTTAATCATAAATAAGTCACAAGGTGAAACGATTCCGCATGTGGGCATCTACCTTCCAGACAATGTATTTAGACATGGTCAACTGTACGTTGCTTTATCTAGGGAGGTATCTAAGCACACAACCAAGGTCTTAGTGTAAATGGGTAGCAATGACAATGAAGAAAGAGTTTATATCCGCAATGTTGTGTACAGAGAAATTCAGCTACTAAACAACTCATGATGCATGTCACAAAGGGTACTTATAAACATGTATGTATTGCATTTATCATCATTTTTTTTATTAATTTTTTATTTAAAATTATGTCATCAATATAATTTGATTTTTTCTGTTCTAATATGTTATTATTACATAGAGATACGTTGTAAAAATAAATTGTTGCAGTTATAGCAAAAATATCAAAATGAGAAAGATATAATTAAAAATACAGAGTCGGATAATCAGGTAGTTTGTAGAACTTATGATAACAATCTATACACTATTTTATTAACACATGTTCTTACGTCATCATGTTTATTTTATTTTATGCTCTTAGTAGAAGTAGCATCATAATTTTTAATATAAATCTATCATTGCATTGATACTTAATATAGGTAAACAAATTCTCTATTTATTGTCTTAGATATGGTTTTCAGATAAAATTGGTATGCCTAAATTACGAAAGCTAATAGAAAGAAAATTAAATGCATAACGAAAATGAAGGTATAACAATTTTATTACAATAGTTTATCTTAACAATGCTAATACGCAACATACTAATTTATATTTATTTTTTTAATAGAAATCAAGCCATAACATACCATACAAATGCACGTAACAAAGTACATTTAGAAATATATGTAGTAATAACACAAATATAGTAATTCTTTATTTTATTCTACATTTTAATACAGATGTATTTACTTAATTAGAAAATTACTCAATTAACATATTAATCTGGATATTAAAAAAAAATTTCTCGATTTTATAAGTAACGACAGATATAACAAATAAAATCTTTTGCAGAGATATGCAATATTATAACGAGGTAAGTTTTTTATTGATCTACATATTATTATTGCTTATTTTCATATTAAATTAAATTTCATACCAAGTCAACATGTATACTTTATTTTTGTAGGATTATAATAAAATTCGTAATGAAATAATTTTATTAGTTAATTAGGGGAGCTATGAATTGTAATTTTAATTTTAAATTGATAATATTATTTATTTTTTTAATTTAATTAATTTTGTATATAAATTTTTTTATAAAAAAAATAGTACATATTATGATATTTTGGAAGATAATATTTTTTAATACTTAAGTAACTCGAATAGGACACATCACGTGTGCCCTTAATATATATATATATATATATATAATCACCACTAACCAGAGCCTTGTACAGAGAGAGAGAGAATGGCGGATGCCGCAGATTTGTTTCAAAAGCAAGGAAACCTGTATTGGAAGAGCAGACCAAATTACCCACAAGACCTCTTTCGCTTCATTGCTTCAAAGACGCCCTCTCATGACCTTGCCTGGGACGTCGGCACCGGCAGCGGTCAGGCCGCCGTTTCGGTAAGCCCTTTCCTTTTCTCTCCTTTCTACTTTTTTATTTAAAATAAATAAACTTAAAAATCCATGGATTAAACAATGAACAGCGGTTTCGGATGAAATCCACCTCCGATCGATAGATTGATCCCCGATTTGATCCATAAACTCGCCGCCGGTTCAATTTTGTGGGTTTGGAGTGCCTGTTTCCGTTCAATTATATGTAGCTTTTTTCTGTCCCTAATAATGAACGAAGAGAAAACCATATTTATTAACTTTTTTCTGTAATTTTTGTTTAAATAATATAATTATTTATTTTTTATTTTTCCATTTTATGTGTTTAATTCGAATAATTTATCAATTACCTAGTCACTGGGTACATACAATTGTGAAGATTGTATTTTTTAAATTTGTTAAATTTAACTAATAAAAATTATTAATTATTTTGACATATTTTCAAACTGGTAAGGTATTTTGGGATTGAAAAAATTCATACTATTTCATTACAAGACAGCCATCAAGTGCTCTCCTTTTTATAGAATATTATAAATTATTTTTTATTTATTATATTATTTATAATTCTTCTTATTAGTATAAATCTTTCTTTCTTCAATTAATAGAATATAAAAATTATCTCTCTTAAAATTTAAAAGCTATTCTTATTATTTCAATTAAATAAGAGATAAAAATAAAAATAAGCTGCCTCAAACACTTTGAAATATATATAAAAAAAAAATATCATTTTTAATTATTAAAAGACAGTGCAATTTCTGCCCTTCTTCTCAACATGGATTCATTAAAGAATGGTGATTACAGACCACAACCATTGAATCCACAAAGGTCTATGGGCTGTTTGGCAAAGCTTTTTTTATAATTTTTTATTTTTTATTATTAATTTTAATTACAAATTATAATTTATTTTTAACAGGCACTTCTCTGCCCTCATGTATCCCTTTTTTAATTTCATGATTTTCCCATCTCAATCGACCTGCTAATAGAATACTTTACTTTTAAATTTTTAATTTTTTTAATTAAATAAGTTAAATTGGTTGGCGAGGCAGGCACCCAAACCCAAATTTTTTGGGTATAAAGCGGCTGTTTGGTTTAGATTTTTTAAAAGTTTTTTAGCTTTTTAATTTTTTGTAAAAAAATAAATATGTAAAGATATAAAAATAAAATCAATTAATTACAATAGGAGGCAAAATAAGTAAATTTTTTTAAAAAAATTTAAGCAAAAAACTTTTAAAAAAAATTAAGCCAAACAGAGGCTATTGAACTAGTTTTTTTCTTAGATTATGTAAAAAATGTTAAGTTTTGGAAGTTTAATAGGATAACATTAGAACTTTTGATGTTATAAAAATTACCATTTGGCTCTTGATTCCAGCATGGATAACCTGCGTTGATAGTTCGTTGTGACCTCAATCCCGTTGAATAGGGCTGAAGGTCTTTTTGCTTATTCGGTCCATCTAGATTAGCATTGCATTTACCATTCTGTCCTTATATCCTTCAGAAACGCTTTTAGCCGAGAGTACAAGGAAAAGAAAGGTCGTTTTGTGAAATCTTCACTCATTTTTAAAATACTACTGTTTGTATAACAAAGAAATTCAATATTTTTTAAAATATTACAAATAATCTAATTTTTTATTATATTAAATGACAATAATACGCCTCAATAAAAGCTAACTACATTCTCTAAAAGTAAAGATGTCAAGAAGCCACAAAATTGTTTCAAATATCACAATTTAAAAATAAAAAACAAAAACATATTATATTTTAACAAAAAGTAAAAAAGGCAAATTAAAAGCTATTTCAAATAATTTTAAGAGTCATTCCCCAACCTTTTATGAAAAATATTTTAATTTATTATGTAAAATAGTGCTATTTAAAAACATTTTTTTATACAAAATTATGAAAACAAAAATGAGTAAATAAAAAATTTACACTACAAAAAAAAATCCCAAACAAGACTTTAATTGCACAAGTGAATTATTGAAACATCATAAAGGTAATATTAGAAATTAATAAATTTAATTTTATTTCACATTATTTAATTATATTCAAATCAAACATGAATTTGTCTAATTCATTACCTAATTCTACTTAAATCAAATATAAAAAAACTACTATCACTTCATTATTAATATCACATCATTACTAATCTATACATTAATCTCATCTTATTATTAATCTCACCTAGTTTATACCAGTTAACAAACAAACGTGGCATATAACCGTTACCCGTTACTATTATATATCCCAATATTGTAATTTAAAACCCTTCATTTGTATAATTTGGTCAAACTACTTTTTTGATTAATTTTATTGAGAAGAGCTAAAAATGCAATTTTTTTATCAAAATATTAAAAAGTTCATAAATAACAAAAATAATCAAAATGCATTAATAAATTGTACTTTATGTTGCTTATTTTTGTTTTTAGTAAAAAGAAATCATCTTCTAATTAAATTTTTTTTTAAAAATCAGTCCATTCATCGATACAACTCAAAAAAAATATACTATATTTTAGCCAAAAAATATAAAAACCAAAAAACATAGAAAATAAAAGAAGCCTAAACGACGTCACAGTGGCAACCAAAAACCTTAACGAAGAAAAAAGATTATTATTTTTACTAAATCCCATCTCTCTACATATTTGTGTTTTAATGAAATGCACCTTTATAAATGATTGTGATTTCTTATACAAATTTTTTCAAATTTCAGCTAGCTCAGATCTACAAGAATGTCATAGCCACGGACACTAGCCAAGGCCAATTGCATTTTGCGCATAAACTCCCCAACGTGCGATATGAACACACTCCCGCCAACATGTCTCTAGTAAAGCTCAAAAACTTAGTATCAGAGCAATCGAGCGTCGATCTCGTGACCGTTGCCCAAGCCCTGCATTGGTTCGATCTTTCCACATTCTACCACCAAGTCAAATGGGTGCTCAAAAAGCCCCACGGGGTGGTTGCAGCGTGGTGCTACACCACCCCAGAAGTTAACGAGAGCGTTGACTCAATTTTTCAACGGATTTATTTTGTCGATTCGAGGCCGTATTGGAGTCCCGGTCGAAATTGGGTGGTTGACAAGTACACAAATATTGATTTTCCGTTCGAGTCAATAGGGGATGGAGCTGATCACACGGGACCGTTCGAGTTTAAAACCGAGAGGGTGATGAATTTGGATGAGTACCTTATGTACACACAATCGGCATCAGCGTCTCAGTCAGCTCGCGATAAGGGTGTCGAGCTCTTGAATGATGGTGTGGTCGAGGAATTTAAGCGTGCTTGGAATAAAGATGAAAATGGACGAAAGGTTGTTAAGTTTCCAATTCACCTAAGGATTGGGAAAGTGGGAAATTTAAATTGAGATCAAGGCTTAGGCTAATGCTTATTCCTATTCTTGAAATTGGAAGTGGGAAATTTCGATTGAAAGGCTAAGTTTGTTCCTAAACTTGAATTTCTATCGTGTGTTTTGGGAGCAAAAATAAGATGTGTACCAAAGTAATGACACAACAGGTGTTTGTCAAAACTTTTAAAAATAGCTGTTGTTTTTTTTCAAAAAAAATAAAATGTGTTAACTTGTTTGTCATAGTTTTTTCTTTTAACAACTTAAAAAAGTTGATTTCTTATAGTTCTATTTTGATTTAGATTTTAATTTTTATTGTTTAACTTTAACCATAAGTTCTGGTGCAACATAAACAAGAATTTTATGCAGAATTATCCCCAAAAGAAAGATAAGAATTTTATGCATTTTTTGTGTGTTTAGTTTCTGTTTTATAGAAACGCTTCTTTAACAGGCTTTGCAAGTTGATGAGCTTATTTTTGGGAAGTGAATTATTAGTGCTCTTTGTTGGGTTTTAATCAACAAACTCTCGTCAAAATGTTGAGATAAACAATTACGAACACAAATAAAAAACAAGTACGATAAACAATCACTCATACACAAGAAATACAAGATGTACGTAGTTCGGCAAGTGTACTTACGTCCATGAATGTTGTGGGTTTTCACTATATAGGGCAAAGATTTAAGATACAATAGTTTTACGCTATTTTTTGTGCCTCCCAGAACTCTCTCTAACGAATTATTCAATGAATAAATCACATGACGATATAAAAACCCTAGATTAAAAATCGATGCTTGAGTACTTGACGAGCACTTGGCGAGCGTCATATACTGGAAACCTCAGGGTGGTATGGCGCTCGAGCGCCTTGCTAATGCCCCATTATGGTCTAGGGAACTCGAGTGCCTTGCGAGTGCCAGCTTCTAGAGTACCAGCGCTCGAGCACCTGACTAGCGCTCTGCTAGCGCCAGCGTCTGAAATTCTATGCTCGGTGCTTATTAGGCTCCACACATCCCAACAATCTCCCGCTTGAAGATTAATCCAACAATTGACTCAATATCACTATCATAAAAAAAACAAAAAAACCATCACCATCACATAGCGAATCAACCCAGCATCAACAAATCCTGTCTTCAATTTGGAAGACCAACTGAAGCCCATCATAGCTTCAGTTCCTCAATGGTGACCATCTTTGTTAACATATCAACTGGATTCTCATTGCCACGAATCTTCTCCAGAGATAACATCCCATCATCATAAAACGAGCAAATGAAATGATACTTCAATTGAATGTGCTTCATTCTAGAATGAAATACCAGGTTCTTTTCAAGATAAATGGCACTCTAATTATCACTGAAAAGAATATTGCCCTCATTCTTCTTACCCAATTCATCTAGAAAACACTGTAACCAAGTCATCTTCTTATTGGCTTTAGTAACGATGACATACTCGACTTTCGTCGTAGATAAAGCCACTATCTTCTACAAATGAGATCAATTGACTACTATACCACCCAAAGTAAAAGCATACATAGTTGTACTCTTTCTATGATCTCTGTCACCAGCCAAGTCTGCATCCACGTAACCGTATAAATCTATTGGACTCCGTCTGAAACACAACGTTGCATCTGTGGTACCTCTCAAATATTTGATAATCCATTTCACTGCCTCCCAATACTGCTTTCTCGAATTGCTCATATACCTGTTGACGACTCCCACTTCATCTGATTTGTCTAGCCTGGTACAAACCATAACATACATTAAGCTTCTGATGGCCGAGGCGTATGAAACCCATTGCAAGTACTCTTGCTCTTACTCGGTCTTAGGTGACTGATCTTTAACAAGTCGAAAGTGACTAACTAAGGATGTACTCATCGATTTTGCATTCTGCATACCAAATTTGTTTAGAATCTTCTTCACATATCCCCTTGTGATAGCATCAAAGTCCCTGCTACTCCCTCCTTCTTAATCCTCATCCCGAGAATCTGTTTTGCAGTACCAAGATCTTTCATTTCAAACTATTTTGACAGCTGACCCTTCAATTCATTTATCTTTTGCATACTTGACCCGACAATAAGCATATCGTCGACATACATAAGTAAAATAATATAATTATCATCAAATCTCTTGAAATAGCAACAATGATCTGTCTGACATCTGACAAAACTGTTCTGACTCATAAACTTGTCGGACTTCTTGTACCACTATCTCAGTGCTTATTTTAAACCATACAAACTCTTCTTAAGCCTACATACCATTTCATCCTTTTCACGTGCTGTAAATCCATGTGGATGCTTCATAAATATATATATATCCTACTCTAAATCACCATGTAGAAATGATGTCTTCGTATCCATTTTCTTAAGGTACAAGTCTTTAGCTGCCACAATTCCTTGCACAAATCTGATTGTCGTCAACTTTACAATTGGAAAAAAGATTTCTCTGTAGTAAACCCCCTCTTTCTTTTGAAACCCCTTCACAACTAATCTTGCTTTGTACCATTTGTACCATTTGCTGTCGTCATGTTCTTCCCTTATCTAGTAAGCCCACTTTTTATGCAATGCATTCTTCCCCTATGGTAGTTCAAATAATTCCCATTTTTTGTTTTTCATGAGAGAATCTATCTCATCCCGCATAGCTAACTCCCACTTGATTGAATTATCAACCTGCAATGTCTCGTTGGAAACTACAGTTCTATCCTTAGAAACTATAGTTCTATCCTTATACATGACTTTTTCATTGAATACGATATCCCTACTACAAATGATTTTTCAATTCTTGATCATCCCTCAATCGATAACCAAACTCATATATGTCATATCCAATAAAAGTGTATTTGAAAGACTTAGATTCAAGTTTATTCATGTCACTTGTATCGACATGAACATAAGAAATGCGATAGAAAAAGATTTAGAAATTACAGATTTACCTTCTTGCCACGGCAAGCTTTCTCAGGTATCTTTCCCTCCAAAGTGGGGATGGCAATTTCTCCCGCTCCGTCCCGCCCCCACCCCTTTTTGTAAGATTTTTTTCGCCCCCGATAACAAACGGGGTAGGGTATTTGCTCTCCCCGTCCCGTTTTTTCCCGCCCCTCCCCCAATTACATAAAATATTTTTTTTAAATATTAATATATGTATAAAATATATATTTTATAAATATAATAAGTCTAAAATATTAAAATATTATATTTATCTCTATTTTTTCTTTTTTCTTTTTTATATTTTGTATATTTAGTTATATTAATTTAGCAACTATTATTTTTTAATTATTTTATTATTTATTACTTTTATTAATATTACTCTTTTAAACTTTAAAAATTATACTCAAAATATTCTCGTACCCGTCCCGTTCCCTGAAATTTTTTCAATATTTTTTTCCATCTCCGCCCCGATCAAATAGGGGACGGGGATGGAAAATCTAATCCTCGGCCCCACCGCTAGGAATGGCAATGGTGTGGGGCGGGGCCGGGGATTAGTTTTTCCATTTCCGTCCCTTATTTGATCGGGGCGGGAATGGAAAAGATGGACGAAGAGAGAGAGCAGAGAGAAGAGAGAGAGCGAGAGAGCAAAGGGAGAGAGAGAGGGCAGGGAGCACAAAGAGAGATGGCAGATAGGGGAGAGAGCAGAGAGACCGAAGAGAGGGGAGCGAACAAAGAGAGGGCAGACAGTCGACCCCCACGCCGCACGCCACCGCTGCCACTTCCAGTCTTTAGCTGTCGTCACCTCTTCGACTACCATCGTCGGTCACCATCAGACCTAACAGTCTCTACCGTCTCTCTCTCTCTCTCTCTCTCTCTCTCCCTTCTGCCATCTCTTTCTTTTTGCTCTCTGTCCTCTCTCTCTCCCTCTGCTCAATCTCCTCTCCCTACTCTCTTTCTCCGTCCATCTTAGCGGTGGTTTTGGGTGGCAGTGGGTTTGGGGCGGCGGTGGTTTTGGGGGTGATTTGGGTAGTTTTCGTTAAGTAGTAATGAAAATTTAACGGTTGAACTAATTTGATGCAAAAATTAAATTCGAGAAAAGGTTAGTGACATTTCAGAAATTACATGTGAGGTTGTTGATATTTTCGTGAATCTTAGGGGAGGCCAGTGTAATTTACCCAATAAAAAACTCTATTTTTTCACCTCTTAAAAATTGAAAACCACATTGATCCCTTTAAAAATAAAAAAAAATAATACAAGAACTTAAAAGGAGTTGCCAACGAAATCAAACAAATATAGAAAGCAAAATCAAATAGTAAAAGGCAATTTAACATGTTTCTCCCACAAATAAGAAACACATAAAGAAACACAATGAAAAACTCTTCTAGCTGACAAAAATAACCAACAATAGTGATCCAAAAATTCGTTGCAACCCTCTTCAATTTGGCAAAAAAAAAAGCTGCTTATTCTGTGGATATCAATTGATGTAGTTGAGAAGCCCATTTACGAAGAATTCCATTTCAAATTTGATGGATACGAAATCTTTGGATATTCTGTGTGTTGGATTTTTTTTGAATTCAATTGGTTTTAATTTCTGAACTCAATTAGCAATTGAATTGGCCATTCAATTGGCAATTGAATTCAGGCAATTCAATTAGATTCAATACCAGAATTCAATTAATAATTGAATTGGCCATTCAATTTCCAATTCAATTATGGTGTAATTCTCCATGAAGGAAATTCGATATAATGAGACTTCTGTAGTATTCTGAATATATACACAGAGAATTGAAGGTAAGTGGGGAGATACAGAATATAGTGAGAGGAGGAAGAGAGATACAAATTCTGATAGTAGAGAAAGAAAGACAGACGAGTTGCGTTCGTATAGCCGATCCTTGATGGTGTTCCAACGTTCGGGTCAACCATTTTATCCTACGAGAGTGACGCCGATAGAAAATCTACAATACCATCGGTAGGCGGTGAATTATTTTTAAGGAAACTGCGTTTGCAGGACTCAGTTTGCATATTCTATTCATGTTATTTCTGTAATTTTATTTTTCTGTAATTTTTGTTTATTGTAATAATTGAAAGTTAATAAAGCAATATTTTGTGGGTCACCGAGCATGTTTCTTATAGCGTTATATTTCTTCCAACATTGTGAGCATCAAATCTGATTTGGTAGATTGCCAAACTTTGACTTTTTAAATTTTGAAACCTACAATTTTTGGATAGCAATTTACAAGTTTTCTTTTTAATGATAATCTCTTTAATATGGGCAAATTAGATATAATAAAATAATTTCAAATATGATAAGACTAAATCTATTAAAACAAAAGTATTAAAACAATCTTCTTATGATGTCTAAAAAAAGGACTAAACCTTAAATTTTTCTTATATATATACATATATATTGTTTAATAGTTTAGTTTTTTTAGTTAATATGCAGTGGCAGCCCGATGATTTTTGGGACCTTAGGCGAGATATTAAATAGAGGCTTTTTATATTAAAATTTATTATTTTTATTTTTAAATTTAATTTTTTTTTTACTTTTTGAGATGCATATTTATTAATTAAATTTTTATAATCAAGTTTTTGTAACATATATTTTTCAATTGATAACATAGTTAATCCACTTAATATTTCTTGTGATATAGTCGACCAAAAATAAGATTTTATTAATTTTAATTTTAAAAAAATTATATCTGCAGAAGCTATTATTATTAGAATTGCTAATAATATTCTATAAGTAATGCATATATTTTAAAAATAATTTAGTATTTTAATATAATTTAATCTTAAAATAAAATTTTTGATTAGACATATATAAGTACAAATAAGGATTATATATTTTAAAATAGACACAAAATTAAAAATTCTAACTTCTAAAACGAATAAAATTATATAAATGAAATTAAAAAATTAAAAAGTATAGAGCAATGCCAGTTGATTATTTGCAAGAAAAATGCAATAAATTGTTGTAGGAAAAAATAAAAATGCAACAATTAGCAAATTATTTGAAGGAGAGAGAAGTACTTACTATGTGGCAGATAATCGGCAAATAATCAGCAAGCTGCAATAATGAAATCGTCTTGAATAGCCAAATATAAGAGAGAATAGTAAATACTAACTAAATTAGAGACAGAAAATATAAAATATTATACTTGAGAGTTAAGGTAATAATTGATTGTTTTCGAGAAGAATTAGAAGCTATAAAAATTAATTTTTAAGAGAGATGAAATTCACAATGAACTTTTCAAATTCTTCTAATTTTCGTTTTAACAAATCTTTATTTTTTCTCAATTTTCACTTATTCTCTTGTATCGGGACATAAAGAAGGACAATAACCAATGGCGGTGGTATTAGTATTGCATTGCCTTTGTGAGCTGTGTTGTAACCAACGTCCAACGGACTGAATATTGTTATTATTTTTTATTTTAAAAATTCTAATTTATATTTTTTTTATTTTGATTAAATGAGATCTAACCTATTTTATTCCTAGGCCTAATAAATAAGTATATATATATATATATTAATATAATTTATTTTAAAATTGATAATATATAATAGTATATATTATTTAACAAGAACGTATAACAGTTGTTAGATTGCAACCCTTTTGAATATTGAATTAGAGGTTCACCGTTGTATTCACTGTATATTATAGAGAATTGCATCTATTTTTTTAAAATTAATAAAAAAAATGTTTGTGTTTCCACGGGCAGGTTGTTAGATACTCTCGAAGAATCATGCAGACGATAATACGTGGTGCTCTCGACAAATAGAAATATTCGATGCATATTAAGTGGTTATCTATGTCTTCTATTTACACAACAAGGGTAAGCTCACATTGTTCCATCTAGAGTGTTTTCTGTTACGTTATTAAATGAAAACATAATGTAAGCAATATCACATAGTGCTCAGGTGCTACTGATTAATAATTACGCGTTACAAGGAGACTTCCCTCAAAAAGTCCCTAAAAATTAGCCTTTTACTTTTATTTTTAATTTCATTATTATTATAAATGTGCTAATTTTTAATTATTTAAAAAAAAATCACAAAAGGGTCAAAAAAATAAATAAAACACAAAGAATTTAATGTGATTTCTTCACAAATTGCTTACATCTATGAACAGAAGAAGTAATCCATCATAAATTATAGTGACTAGAGTCTTAACATTGTACCCACTTCCCTGCGTTTTAATACACACCTCTCTTGGTCTGTGAATTAATCTCACTTTTTCTCTCTTCTCCCTCCAGTTCTTCACACACTCCTCGTGTGACAATTGAATATTGGGTTTGCGTGTTGTGTTGTGTTGTGTTTTGGAGATTTTTAAGATACAGTTTTTTTTAGTATATTTTTATAATTGAATTTATTTTTTTGTGTAGAATTCGTTGAGTTTGTAATGTATGCAAAAAAATAAAATTAATTTAATGTTTATAGTTGTATAATTAGATTAGATTATATTTATTTATAAATAAATAATAAATATAATTTTTTTTAAAAATAGTTAAATAAACATTTTTTTGATCACATATCTACAGTTATCAAATTAATTTTACGAGTTTTAAAAAATGAAAGAATCTAATCAATAAAATATATTAAAAATTTTTCTCAATTTACATGACATGCACTTGCAATTGCACAAGCATCATAAATGCTTGGGCCATCCACTTCCAATGTGGGTGGCAACTAACAATTAATCACCCATAAAGAGATATATATGCAATAATGGCTATTGATTATCACTTGCCATTTCTGGCACTTTTTTTTATAGGAAAGTATTTTGTACACAATCAATTACAGAAATCAGATAAAGTCGAACATTTATTTATTTTGAAATTAAGAAGTGTAGTAAATTTTAGTGCAAATAAATTGTCAGAATTCAATTGAATTAATTTTTATAATTAATATGTTGTTAATTGTTTGTATACGTAATATTACTGTTTGCTAACTATTTTTGTTACTCTTCTTTATATGACACTGGTCCATCAATTGTCTGTGTACGTAATATTACTGTTTGCGAACATTTATATGCCGTTGTTTTCTGTACACAATCTTCCATATTGAAGCATTCACATTATTTTTTCGAAGTGATTTTGTTGTTAATACTTATGCACTGAGGTGTTTGCACCCCTTCCTGAGATACCCGACAAATTAAGTTCACTTTTTTTATACGACGTCGTTTTGATATTCAGTAAGGAAAACAATTGTTTCATTTCTTTTACCAGCGCTTTTAGCTGTTATTAGCAACGTTTATTAAAAATGTGGCAAAAACTAAAGATCAACTCCTCTTTCAAAATCTAGCGTTTTATGGGGATTTTTTGTTTTGTTTTTAGTTAACTTCAATTTTAGTTCTAATGGATATAGTTATTAGATTTCTCTTGTTACAAAACACCGAAAAAATAAAAAATTAAATCTGAAAAAGATGAAGAAAAGCCACCACTTTTTTAGACCAAATGGACATTTATTGTGAAATAAACTGTCAGTGTTAGTTCCCTTTATGATTCAGCATTTACATCTATATTTATAGCATCCCTATCTTATAAAGGGAACACATAAATGTACATATATCTAAATTGTTTGTATTATAATATAAATGAACATCTATTTGGTGTGAAGAGAAAATGAACAGCAGATCTTTTTGAAGCCTTCCTCGCTCTCTATCCCCTTAATATATTATACACAGCTTCTCTCGAGTTTTCGCAAGGATTAAATTGTCATATTGGGCGTTTATTTTATTGTTTTCAACAAGTAGATCATTTATATATAAAAAAATTATATTGATTAAATATCGTTAAATGCTTAAACAAGTCAATTTTATCTTTAAAAAAAAATAAATAAACGACACCGTTTAATTTTTGAAGGCAAATGTAATTTGATGGTGTATGTTAATTTAGTCACAGGTACATTCATCTTTAGTTTGAGCAACATTTTAAACAACGACTGACCTAAGTGTCGGTAAAAGGGAGCAGTCAATTGGAATTTCAATAGCAAGCTCCAACAATAAAGACCTCCAACTGATGGATGAAAATGGAGCCTCTCCAACCCGCGTGACGATCTCCCAACAATATAGAATCAAGAAAAAACAAAAAGAATCCACCAATGGCAGATGGCAAGGAGCTCAAGGAAGCTCTAAAGGGTCTATTAGGGTTCACACCAGATTTTATAGAGAGAAAGGAGAGGAGAGAATGAAAGAAAAAGCCTCAATCCCGCAACTTAAAGTTTCTCTTTATTACAAACCGCTCGATCGGTCTCAAGATTACTCGAGTGGTCTCTCGCTAACAGCACTCCAAGGGAAGAAAAAATATACATAAATCTGAATTTTATTTCGACGCCTCAAGATTCGTTCAATCAACTCACAATAATTATTTTTTATGCATAATCAAACACATAATCATCATCGACCATCATAATCATGATCAAATTTTAACTCTTTGCTACAATTAAACACTTAACCATATTCTATCGAACACATCACAATAAGATTTAATTAATCATTTCAAAATAAAAGGAACCGGGTCCCTACAGTTACCTTACTAGTATACAGTTCATGGGCCAGTGTTCTCATAAACACAGGAGCATCTCATTCTTTCATTTCATCTGCATTCACATCGGCATTAGGGTTAGAAGTAGAAGTGTTGAATAGTGCTTTATGTGTAGAGACCTCAGTTGGTGGGAGTATCTTACTGAAACGTATTTGTAGGTCATGTGAGATTGAGATTGTTGGTCGCTTTCTAGTGTTTGATCTTATTATTCTTGATATGACTACCTTCGACATCATCCTAGGGATGAACGAGTTGATTACCTATCACACATACATTTGATTGTGATCAACGGCAAG